>JAQIWS010001093.1:0-13471 GCA_034696085.1 Stigmatogaster subterranea | reverse complement strand
GTAGTCTCATCAGAACCAAACGCGTTCCGAGCTGAGCAGATGTAAGAAGCTGAGTCTTCTCTTTCGATACTGACAATTTGAAGAGTGGAAATTCTGCCAAATCTTGTCGGCGTTTCTACTATGATATGACTGTAAACAAAACCCACCAAACATAAAAATAAAATAAAAGTGTCAAAATAAAAAACATGCCAAGTAATTAAATACACTCATCACTTCCGTGCCCATTTCCTTATTACACATAAACAACACCCCAAAAAAACCACATTTTTTCTTCGCGCCATCAACCATTCTGACGAGATAAAAGTTCACACGTTTTAGTAGCGCGTAAATCTCTGAAGCAAATGTGCAAAGAGCACTTTTTAAAGCTTCATTTGTTATGTTTAAGTGGCAAACAGGTCATCCTACTCCCTGGCCCTTGCCCATTCGCTTCACTTAATTTCCGGAACACCGTCGCCCTTCATTCTATGGAAATTTGTTACGTTCAATGAATTCTCCTTTCAGTTATACACATTTCCCCAAGCGACTGGGAATTTTCTCTCTCCCTCTTGGGTTTCTTCTTCAACCTACGCACATCAATACCTGATAAAAATTACCCAATTTCCTCTATAAATTGACCCTGACGGAATTAGACGACACAGCTGCGTCGCGCGTCATTTTACGACCCACACGCTTTATGCAACTAGGATATTGGATAAACAAGAAGACGCTGAGACTAGAAATTGCCAATTTTTCACTTCCCAACGCTATTTATTACTCTCACTTATTCTTTATTCAATTTTTCAAATTTTTTTTCGCTAACTTTACTGTAGTAATTAGTTTCGACAGATGGTTTTTTATCATCCAAAAAAGAAGAGACGATGAGATAAAAAAAAAAAACACCCAAAGTCTTTTAAATTAAGTTGGCAAAAGAATTGGAAAGCTACTGGGGACTTGCCACTTCTCTTTCAAGGCCAAGGAATCGCGCGCCGTGCTTGAAAGCACAGGAGCAGCTTTTCGATATAAGGTTAGAGACACAACTCCAGCTGGAATTGAAAACAACCTTTCTTGGCTGCGAGCCAACGCCCAGGTCACCGAACGAGATTTTCAGGTGGCATGACTGATTTCATTATACGAAAACCTCAAAGGTCTCTAAACCCTGTTCTGCGTTTAATGGTCTTTGCACAAGTTCAAGCTGAGGGTACTTCCTAGCGATAACAATCTCTTCCATCTTGTTTTTTCGAAAACAGCTTTTGATCTTAACCTCTTTTTATCATCATTTTATGCTTTTATTTTAATGGTGATTAAGAGTCAGTATAGATAAGATCAGATCATATCATACCGTGAGCTTCTGGACTGATCAACAGTCCAGTTGAACGTTATTGGCGTTTCTCCTTTTGCGCTGCAAATTAGGGAAGCATTTTCTCCCAAAATAACTGACTGCGCTTGGTATTTGGAGTGAAACGTTACTGGAACTGTAAATCACAATTAATTCTTGATTCAAAATAATACCAATATTTTTTAAAAGTGACAATTGTGACAAATTGACGTACCGTTTACATTGACGCTGACAGCTTTGCTTAGGTCACCGCCTACGCCGTTATTAGCAATGCAAAAATATTGTCCCCTGTGGGTTTCTGTCGCATGTCTAATGTGCAACGAACCATTTGCTAGTACGTGAACGTTACTCAAATGGAGAACGTCTCTATGTTGCACTACATTTCCACCTAAAGCAAGATAATAAAATATGTATATTATTGCTGAATTATTAATCAATCCGGCATTTCAAATCCTGATTCGGTGAGAATTGTGTTTAGTAGGCAAAAGTTAGTTTGGACACTTAACTCAAATCAATAGTTAAACAACAAATAAAATAAAAATAACAAAGTTTTGCATCAGAAATTGTGATGTTGGCAGCTATTGTAGATCAATTGCACGGGTAATGGATGCAATTATCTTGTTATTTCGCTAGAAAGTCCATGACTTTCCCAAGTCAACGAGGTCAAAATAAAGAAAAAACTTTAAAGTTACAAAGCATTAGCTTCAAATTTCACGAAAAGCCACGACCAAAATAAAAAGCTTTCCAGTGCATCTTAACCACAAAGACACACGTCGAAGCACTTCCACATCACCAATGCTTGCTTTCGAGAGTAGAATGAGTGGAACACGGAAACCGAGAAGCAAGAAGGGCAACGGAAGGATTCGTAATTGACCATTGTTATTCAAGATGGTAAAATTCCGCTCCACCAACTTCGAAACGCGACCCCGTCTTTTCCAACAGCGATGCGTGGAATCGTTTGGATTTCCTGCGTGAGTCGCAACATTCTCACTGTCCTCCACTTCAGTAATCAATTGTTCGATCAATCAATATCGGGCGGGTCTGGACCCAGTCAAACACTTGCAACTTTTTGAGCACACCAGACGCAATCCAAGTGCAGCCAACAGACAAGAAGTGCTGGACTGCACTACTGCCAAAGAATCCCAGATTTAAATTTACAACTAGAAACGCAGAAAGTGCATTGTAGGATAAAAGAAAAAGAGGAAGTAAAAAGAAAAGAACGATGAGAAAACTAAGTGCACTTTCAGTTTTACAACTAACAACCTTTTACACAATCTTCTCTTCCACAAGCTTTGCATAAAAGAACAACTACTGTTGCTGATTTACATACAAAGCTGAAGACTGACACACATTTTTGGCAGAGTTCTTGACTTTAAAAAAATGCAAAACATTCTGACATCACACACAACGAATTAACTCACCCTCAGCTTTCATCCACTTAATCTTTGGCTTGGGGAATCCATCAGCTTGGCAGTTGAGCATTACTTCTCTTCCCAGAAGTACCGACACGTCCTTAGGCTGGATGCTCCATCTCGGTGGAACTGAGCATGCGCAAAAAGGTTTAGAGAAATTGTTAAACATCTGGGGCAGGTCTCGCCCTGAGCACATTTTTGTGTTTAGTTTTTTTTCTTTTTTTTTCTTTCTTTCCAGCAAAGAAGCTTCTAAGAAGCAGGCTAGAGAGAAGTTTCTCAATAGTTCTGAATCAGAGGAAGGACTCTGAATCAGCACAAGTATTATATATAAAATAAATAACCAAATCATAATTATTTTTTTCTCGTAATAATCTTTTCTTTTTTAAACTTTTTAAACTTATTTTTCAATTTTCATAACTCAACCACATGGAACAAATTATGCGGTAAAGTTAATAAATGTAACAAGCCTCCACAAAATTTACCGTTTTTGCATTAAATTTTTTTTTTCTTATTTTAACAAAAAAAAAACTAAAATAAACGAAAATTGGCTGTTTCACGGTTCTTTTTCCAAGTTTTGCAGGGAGAGTGATATAAGGAGTCTTCAGATCCCGGAATGGTAAGGGAATGCAGCCTATGAAATGACTTGAACGTTAGAATATTGATATAATATATCGTTAGGAAAATTATATATATATTAATATAATATTAATAATATCAGTTTCAGTTTGGTACATATACATATATAATAAACTATATAAGTATATATACATTAACAAAACGAATACGATTTTACAAATTATCGGGGTCCGTACGCAGTTAACTAGATCAGAGAAACAATATAAAAGTAATTCACATATTCATCGGTATTATATATATAAATATAATATATTCGTGCACACTCAAGCTGGCCGAGCTATATCAACTGCAGGTTTGCAGTTTTTCGGTCGTAAAGCACAGCGAAAAATAATAATAAATAAAATCTTAGTCTTAAATATGTATGCGATAAAACAATAAAAATATAAGACAAGGTTAAAATGGATAAATAAGAGTTAAAAACTTAAAAAGCATTAAATAAAAAACGTTTCGACGAAAGACCGTTCAGCGTTGGTTGAGTGTATTATATATATCAGATGCAGTCCAGCGTGTTTATATATATATTATCATGTTTTGTCATATTGGTAGTCGATCATTCATGTCATAGGCCACAAGTGAGGAATATGAGTTAATTTGTTGAGGGTGGTTTGGCAAAAATCATAAATATATAAAGTATAAAAATATATATATAAAATTATAAATAAATTATAAAGTTCATTTGTTAAATGGAATAGTTGTCATCGGGGTGTTTTGGAAAGTAAGAATGTTCAATGGAAGCGGTATTTTGGCAGTAGCAATATAGAACCATGTATATTCGTATTTTCATTCATTTTTCATTTTTCGTTTTAGTATAAAGAAAATTAACAAAAACAAAGAATAAAAAAACATTTTTCTTTTATAGTTTTTTCATATCATAGATATATATATATTTTCTTTACAGATAAAAAGATACCTATACGTAGTCATCTTGTTTCCATGTATATTTTGTGGAGAGGGTGTTGTAATCCATGTGATCGTCTTGCTATTATAATTTTTTTTGACACTTTACCATTTTTTATAATTATAATTTTTTTCTTTATTTTTTTTTCTATATCTCTAATCGCCTCTCTAATTATTTTTCTTTTAAAGTTTGGTACTCATGCAGCTAAGAGGAAGAGTTTCATGTGCAGTAAAATTTTTCAAACATGCTTTGCAACAAAAATAATTTGGTTTTTGGTAGTAATGATATATATATCAATAATAATAATAATAGATTAAAAAAAACACACAATAATTAAATAAAGATCACTTGAACCAGGGTTAGAAAAATTTGTTTTGTAAACAAAGGAGATAAATATAAACAAGTATTAAATATATATATATCTTGAAGGAAATATTTCAATGGAGTGTTGTCATGGCATTCAGTAGGTCGTGCCGCAATAACTAAGTGCTAATAATAGTAATAATAATAATAGTAAGAAATTCGATTTGAAAAAGTACGTTAACCAATAATTAATTAATAGATTTTAATTAATTATTTGAATATATATATAGATATATATATTATATATAGGTCGTGCCTCTAAAACAGGGTTCCAAGGGGGCCATTGGTATATAGGCAAGCGTTTGACGGTAATTAATGAGAGCTAGCTGGATGGGGAGCGAAGGGAAGTAAGATGAAAAAATGAGAGCAACAAGGAAATTTGGATTTGTTCAAAAAAGAGGGTTTTCATAGGGCTAATTCGCTAGTCCCTAAAGAAGCGTGTCTATCCAATCCTACGTGAGAGGTGCATAGGGCGTATATTACCGTTGACCAGCAGTTGGGCCGTGTGGCTCGCTTTCCCGGCCGAATTATTGGCAAAGCACGTGTAATTCCCATTGTGGACAATGGCCACGGACTCAATGGATAGCACGCTGGAGTACTCATCGAAATCTCGGAGCGTAAGTCCGAGGGAGGGTGGAATGAGGGCCCCATCTTTGGTCCATCTAATAGTGAGGGGCAGATCCCCACGACTGACAACACAAGACACCCTAACGAGCATGCCTTCGAACAAGTGGTCGTCTTGGAACGAGAAGGGCACGATCTTTGGGGGCACTGCAAAACGAGACAGGGGAAGACAACATCGTTAATTCGTAGCTAGGGTGTAGTTACCGTTAACAGTGAGAGAGGCAGAGAAGTTGGTAGAGGCCGCTGAATTGGACGCTACGCAAGTGTAGTTCCCTGAGTGTTTTCTCTGAACAGAGCCAATCGTGAGGACACTAGAATAATCATCGATCTGTCGGATCGTTATGCCAATCCCGGCAGCCACGGGGTTGCCGTCCTTGAGCCAGTCGATTTCTAGGGGCAGATCTCCTTGATAGACCACGCAGGAGATCTGCGCCAGTACGCCCTCAAACAAGTGATCGTCTTGGAACGAGAAAGGGATGATCTTTGGGGCCACTGGAAGGAAGAAGCCGTAATATCGGGTCTGTTAGCAGAAGCAGTTCATAGTTTCCAATTCATAAACAGTTTTCTTTTTAACAGCCAGAACTTTGTTTCGAGAAAAAGAGAGACAAAAACTCTTTCTTTTTATATAGATATTATATAAAATACAATCGCTCCTACAACACGACATTGTGCTAAACTGAGCTACTATTTTCTCTTCTACTACAATCTACTGAAATACATTATTACCAAGAATATAAACGTTTTCTATTCTACCAAATATATATATATATGAAAATAAAATTATAAATAAAAAAGTATATGTAATATATATTTTTAAAAAAAATAATAAAATATATTACTACCATTTATACTGTGTCTATATATCTATAACTGTGTGCTGAGATATATATATAAATATTGGCCCATTCTATATATAATGTTTTTCTTTGTGTTCAATTCTTGATATATTTATATCATTTTTAAAACAAAAACAAATTGATATATTGAAAAAATTTCAAATACAAACTAAACAAAATTATAAAAACACAACAAAAACAAACAAAAATTAACCAAAACCAAAGAAATTATAAAAGAAAACAGTATATATAGAGATGGTATAGGAAGTGCAGAGTGTTGTGCCCAACGCTGGACGGCTAAAAGACTTCTCTTTATCATTTTTTTAAAGGTAAAATATTTTTCACCATGTGTTTTTTAAATAAAAGAGGTGAAGAGTATATATATTTCATTGAGTTTTTTTTCCGATTGTGAGTCTAATGTGAGAGTCACGTCAATGAACGTGTAATATATATTTTTGTATTTGTTTTTTGGTATATTTTTTGAGAGTGGGATATGCCGTAGATATTTATATTGATAAAAACGCCACATGAGAGACAGTTTAACTAATGTATATTTTTTGACGATGCATTTTTTTTTAATCTAGAAAAGAGACAAATAAGAAAAAATGTGTAATTAATACAATAAGATCAAAATATCCAAGAGTTCCCTCAAATTTGATCTAAGAATAAAGATAAATATTCGGTGTTTTAGACTAGGTAAGTTTGTCCAAACGCGTGGCTAGTATAAAGACACCAAAAATACATCGTTAAAAAGTCTCGACGACGTCACTTAACGATCCAAATCTCGTCTGACGTGGACCTACATTTGCCGCCATGTCTGCGTCGAGCCAGGAGTCGTCATCGGGCGGCTTTGTTTGTTGAGAAAGATTGCAAACGGAATGAATTACCGTGCACCAGTAGCTGCGCTGTGTGCATGGCCGTCCCCGCCACGTTGTGGGCGACGCAACTGAAGTTACCCGAATGTTTCGAGGTAACGCTCTCAATACTCATAGAATTGGCGTGCTGATCGTAATATCGGGTCGCCACTCCTAACGTCGGAGAGATCTCAGAGCCGTCTTTTAGCCATTGGAACGCTATGGGCAGGTCTCCCTGGGATACGGCACACGTGACGTGAGCTCGCATCCCCATATAGAACTGATCGTCGATAAAATTGAACGGGATAATCTTTGGAGGAACTAGAAGTAGAATAGGGAAGAAAAAAGAGAAAAAGAAAAAAAAAAAAGAGCGATAAAAATGTGGAAAAAGGTAGTAACCGATAGCATTACCGTTAACATACAATTCCGCCGTGCTGTGGATAGTGGCTACGTGGTTGGCTACTACGCATGTGTAGTTGCCGTTATGACGAGGGGTCACACTATTTATGGTCAAGATACTGGAAAACTCGTCTAAGTGTCGAATGAGGACGCCGAGCGTGGGCGGAACGTCCCCGCCGTCCTTTACCCACTTGATGGACAGCGGCAGGTCGCCCTCGCTTACTACGCACTGCAGCCTCGCTCGCATGCCCTCACGCAAAAGCTCTTCTTGGAAGGAAAAGGGCGCTATCTTTGGTGGGACTGGAAGTTAAACATCGAAACACGCAAACTCACTGACGACGTTCAACACTCAATAGGAAGGACTGGGCTGAGAGGTGCTCTTTAGCCCTGCGCATACTACACCAACAACCAGAGTAGTATGGAAGTCGATGGCTCTCTCCCGGCACTTTTGGGGGGAATTGGGCGAAATATATATATACTTATTTTTAATTATATATATATATATTTTGTTTTAAATACATTAAGGAGTCGCACGAGGGTGGGTTTGAGGGGAAATAAACACTGAGCCGCGATCTGGGGACGCGAGTTTGTCACTTACCGTTATTGTTGTTTAGTTGTTGTGATATTTTCAAGCTGTGTCTAGTTGTAGTGTCCACCAAAAAAGATTTTTAAAAATTTGTATTCTGTTTCTTTTCTGTTAGAAGACAAAACATGCTCCAAAAACATCCAAAAAGATTGTCACCTTTCGCAAAAACTAAGTTTCAGTTTGTTAGTAATACTGAAGTTATCTTTGTACTTTGTATCATAAAAATCCAAAAAAGATGAGTTTTGTGTTTCTTTTTGTCATTTCATGTAAGTGTAAAAATAAAAATCCAAAAAAATGCAAAAATAAAAAGTTGAGAAAGGAAAAAAAAAAAGTCTTTTCGGTGAAAGTGTATAAAAGAGTGTCACTGTCGGATGAATATATTTATGTACGTGTTCGTGTGTAACAGATCGTCATTGGCTCAGAGTTTAACATCCCAGTTTTATATATATAGAAGAAGATAAACGTGTGACAGAGGGGGGATTTTGTTTCCATCAAAAAAAGATATTTAAAGGCGGGGGTATACGAACAGGGCTAAAGACTCGAGCCAAGAAGTAGAAAATTGCGGGAAAAAATGATGGAATAAAGAAACATGCAAGATATTGAAAGAGAAAAATTAAGCTATAGAAAAAGTTAGCAATATATAATATAATATAATAATTTAAATTATTATAAAAATGTTTGAAAAAATGGACTATATATATATTATTTTTAATATATTATTATGTATCAATAATAAAAAAGAAAAACATGCATGACGTTGAAAATACAGCTTAAGGAGAAAAAGTGTTTATATACACATCTAACTATATATATATAATATATCAGACTAGTATAAAGACATCGTTGCCGGGTCCACCAGGGAGAGAGAGAGAGAGAGCGCGCCATTTTCAAAAGAACGAGTTCACTCTCTTTCTCAGCAATGCAAGAGGTCTGCTCAAATACGCTCAATATTCTCACTCAATGAGCTCAGCTCCAAGACCATAAAGTGTTTCATTTTGGGTAGTTTGTAATAGAAATAATTTTTTTACCCTTTATCTATATTTTGTATAAGACAAAAGGCCTACGTGACAAACTACTGGAAGATAAACTATGAGTAATACAATGGCATCATTTATTAATAATACAAAGTACGGGGGAAGAGGGAAGGTTTTAGCCACTCCAAATTCTTTGAAAATTGTAACAAGATAAAGAAAATTAATAAATAAACTCTGTCCTTACCTTATAACACACCGCCAAATCTGGATCTCGTTCCTGTACTGACTCAAAACGTTCTAAAATATTATTAAAAATCCTACGCCATCATTGTCTTTATAGTAAACGCACGTGCAGCGGTTTGATTTTAGGAGTATAAAAAAGCTAAAATAGCAGTAAAAAAAAGGTCTTTAAAGTGTGTTGCTAATAATTTGTAGTCCATCTGTTGCGGAAATTCGCGTAATTGTGTATAGTCAAATGTGCATCTCACGAAGTTTATGACGGAGAAAAATTCTTAATTAAGCCTTTTGCCGCCACACCTGACGCCTGATGGTGTTGCCGACTAAACTAAACATCACAAGCCACAAATTTCACAACGATTCACAATTTCATGGAAATCTGATTCTTTAATTATCGCGTTTGCACGTGCAATAAGCGAGTAACTTTGTAATCTCGCTTGCAAATGTATTGGCCTACTGATTAGAACGCAGTAATAATTTAACGCAAACGCAGTTCTGTCACTATGGACTTTCAATTTACGAAACGTAAAAGTATTGTTAACAAATTTATCACTTCGCAATACAAACAATGTGCAGTTTTCGATATTACAATTCCTCTCTAATTTTAATTCCACTAATTTCCAAACTCTCTTGATTGATTCTGCACAATTTTATCAGCCTGAATTTGTCAAAAGTTAGTTGTTCGAAAAGGGTATTTGACAAGTTACTGGATTTTATTTTCGTTTTGTAGATCCAATTTGTCTGGTTATCCTCAAAAAATGAGCACCGTGGTATTTAAGGATAACTGCACATGCAAAACCGTTCAACAATTCTTGGAAATCGTTAAAAACTTGGCGCAAAAAGTGCAAAAATCGCGCGTTATTATGCATCATCACGGCCGCAGTCGATCGCAACACCGGTCTTGTCTGTAAAAATTAGCGCTATTCCAGTAAATTACCCTAATCCAACCACGTCAAAAAAAAAAAACTAAACTCGTCAAAAACGCGCGAAAAAAACGAAATCTACTTCGAAATCAAAATCTTCAAATGCAACTTACACCTCTAAAAAAACCTCTATTTACCTGCACCAAAACAAAAACTTAGAATGCGCGAGAGAAAACCGACAAAGCAACGCAAGAAAAAAAAAACGAGAAAAAATTATTGCCACTCCACCTAACGTGAACCCATTTTCCTCGTGAGATAATTGGCGCGCGATGCCCTAACTGATTTTTTTCACGCGACCAAATAGCCTTTTTTATGGGAACACATCAGACAACCAACGGTCCTAACTTAAATCGATGTTTTTCACGACGTCCCTTTTTTTTACACATCCTCTTCACCTTCACTTCCCCGGTTGCTGAACCCTCTCTCTCCACAACCCCTTCATACTAAACGACTAATCTCTTTATCTTCACCTAATTAAATGCAACCCACTTTTTTAGTTTTATTAACGAAGACCCTCCAAAATTATAAAACTATTCGAGAACATTTTTCACTTAAAACAAAAAATCGAAAAGAGAAAAATTTATCATCTGCAATATTAATTAATCTTCTTAATTTTTTTTTACCCCCGACAGAAAAACTTTGTGAGTTAAAATTTATTCGAAAACAAACTAATTTTTTTCTTCAAGATATGGATGACTGCATTGCTGATTACACTAAAGACTAGTCGTAAGGATGAAGAAGAGAGAGGGGTAAAACGCCAAGTGCAAAACTTTACATTAGCTTGATTACTTTCCCTGCTTAACTGGCTTGAGCCACGCCAAAAAGCGGCGCAGAGTTTAATCTCCTCGTGTCATACAGCAGCTGCTAAACGAAAATAACAACTTGTATGCGCAGGAGATGTGGGGAGGAGTTTTTTAAATTTGCAGGCGTCGTGAAATATCACCGATATTGAATAAAAAAGCATTTTGTAAAAAGGAATTTGGAGTGGCTTTTTGTTCCGGTATTTTATTATTTTTTTGGTGCGATCTAGGTATGATATCTAAGCAATATATTCCGTAGCGTTTTTCTAATAACAGGTTTTGTTATATAATTTATTTTTCAGGGTAAAATCAAACAAACCAAACATCGAAAAAATTTAATTTAAATAAAAATCGATTGAACGCAAAAAATTATTGTTTTAATCGAAAAACATAAAAATAAACATTTTTAAATCAATAAGAAAATATAATAAATAAAACATCGTTGGTTGAAAAAAAAAAAATTAAACAGGAAAAAAAAATTAAAAATATTTGAATAAATCGACAAAATCAAAATTAAATATTAAAATCATAATTCCGAGGTTATAGAAGGAATTAAAAAATATAAAACAAGGTTTAAAAAATAAAAATATACAAAATAAATTGGTGTATGAAGCAGACTTGGAGTTGAGAAGTGATCAACATTAAGGTTTATAAAGGACTTTTTTGTTTTGTAAATAAATCTTAAAAATCTTTTCTTAAATAATTTTCATTTTTTCGAGAGACCAGATATAACTTGTATGTATATGGGAAATATTATATTAATAAAAAAAACATAAACATTTTATATTTCAATATACATATATATAACCATATAATTTATATATAATTATATATATATCTAATAAACCAAACATAAAAATTCAAAATCCAAAACTCAAAACCAAAAACAAAACTGAAATCAAAACTAAACAACAAATTAATCAATAAATAAATAATAAAACTCATAAGTGTATATATGTATAATATAATATATATATATAAACACGAACAAATAAACGGATGATGTCAGGCAAAAAAAATCTTACCAAGAACTACGATTTCGACGTCGCCGCGCGCGGTGTGTTCCGAATTTCTAACAATGCACGTGTAGCGACCTGCGTCATATAACTTGCGAACTTCGCTGATTACTAGTGTACCGTTAGGGTAAACCGATTGGCGAATGTTGTCCGGTAGAGACACGCCGTCTGAAGTTAGAGTAGAGTGGTTTTAAATAAAAAATTACATAATGAGAAGACTTAAGTAAAATAAGTATAAAATTACAGTAAATATATTTAATCATATAAAAATCTAGGAACTGGAAGTTTTAAAAAGGAAGTAATTTGGGTATGAATAAATTATAATCTGATATGCACCATGTACTTAAAAAAAATATAGTAATTTGATATGAAGGAAAAATTTAAAATTCAAGCGAAAAAAAAAAAAACTTGATTAAAAAAAAATTTAATCATTTTTTTTCTCTTAAAAACTTTTTTTTTTTAATCAAATTTTTGTTGACATTAAGTTATGATACTCCTATAAAAGATTTTAATTTTAATATTTTAGAGAAATAACGAACAAAAAAAAAATATAATCACGAAAGCCAACACACCTGTTTTTTTTTCTATCAAAAAATTTCGAAAATTAATCAAAAATTTAAAACTCTAATCTCCGTTTCCTCACCAAAAAAATTAAATTCTAAAAATACTATAAATTCTTTAATTTCCACATGCATGTAGTGTATATAATTTATCGGAACATTTACTGCTTACCTTTTTCCCACGCATATTTCTCAATAGGGTAGCCATACGAAGGGCAATTGATAACGGATCGCTCCCCAGCTACCGCTGATAATTTCAAATGCGAACGCACGACCGGTGTACCTAGCCCAACACAGCTTTATATTAATTCAAAATTCAAAATTTTCAATTCCACAGCCCGTTTACAACGTAAAATTAAAACCAAACTCCCCGGTTCCAAAAACATTATTCAAACACAAACAGCAATAATTTCCTAGAAAAGAAGTATTGCGTGCAAAGTACAAAAACAAAACGACAGGCAATAAATTATCACTCAAAGTCACAAATTATTACACTAAATTCAGTGGTTCATTTACAGTTTCGATCTTATCACCAACGCTGCAGTCATGCAATACTCGCGTTTTCTTGTTATTTTTCATACGTTTCTCCATTACTATTACAACTTTTTATTATTATTCTTCTCGTTGTTATTCTTGATCTGAGTTGACCATTTTAGAAAAGGCTTTTTTTATATTTTTTATAACGTTCGTTCGGTGCGTTTTACGACGCAATACTCCGTACTTAAATCGCTTTTTCCTGATGGAGGTTCGTTAAACGTTAAATCCACGCCCTTTAAAACCTGTCACGCAGTGAAGGACCATCATTTCACAACGATAATGGCATGCCATTGTAAGAGAATGCACAAATGGCTTTTTCATCAGAATTTTTTATTTTTTGGTTACCTACGTTAAAAAAAACAAAAAAACTTTGGGAAAAAAGCGGAGAGAAAAAAAAAAGTAACCGAACCGCACTTTGACTATCAAGTTATTTAATAACAAGTTTGAAGGGGATTTTTAATGCCTTGCAATTGATGCAGGATTAAGTACTTTTAGTAATAG
>JAQIWS010001092.1:0-13472 GCA_034696085.1 Stigmatogaster subterranea | reverse complement strand
CAACAACTAAAAACCTCACGAACACCACAATTCTTTATTACAATATTTTATACCTTTTTTATTTTCCACAGGTGAAAACAACAAAAAAAAAAAAAAAAAAAAACCTCAAACCAAGAAAAAATTCTCGACATTAAAAGTAGATTATTTTCTTTTTTTCCCCTATTGCTAAGTGCCAGTGCCGCCCGAACTAAATCCTTAAAGATTCGGATCAAATGCACAAAGGGTCATCCAGTGATGGAAGACTTATGGTCCGTGGACGGTTTTTATTTTTATTTAGAAGGTCAGGCGTGCGCTTTATGGCGAGGTTCCCGTTGCCAGCTGCAACAATTCACGACAATTTATCGACTTCTCAGTGGACGCCTCGTGCTCTCGGGCCTGACACCTTAAGGAAAGGATGGATTTAAGAACTGGATGTTGCCAACACTTTTCTCCTCTACTCTAAACGGGGTTTAACAAAAAGTTTTTATGGCTCAAAACGGAGCAAACGACTTGCCAAATACTCGTAACAAATAGATCAAGGATGATGCGACTCACAAATACTTTTTTTGTTGTTTTTTTTTGTTGGGTGCAGGTTTCAGAACCCAAACATTTACTTTCTTTTTATTGGTTTTCATTACTGAAAAGAAAGGAGTAGGAAAAAGAATAAGAGACAGTAGGAGGTGAGATGTGGAAAAAAAATTAAAGTCGCACTTTAATCATAACTGAGTGCGCCAAAACTGATGTCACATTGAACTTTTCAAACGGAGACAGGTGCAGAGAAAAGCACTCAAGACAAGCTCCACCATAAGTCTCGAGTGGAAATTTTAAGAGAAGAAAATGCGCTTTTTTGTTTCTCTTTCCACCTGGAATTCTCCGGAGTCGATAAACCAAAGCTTTTATTGAAAGACCAATTCAAAGTCAGCAAAAAACGCTCTTACAGTGTTAAATAGTTTTAACTCAACAACAAAAAAAAGTCCTCTTTTCCTCTAAAATAATCGATTTCCAAGGTGATAAAATATTGATATCAATCTCAAATCACATTTTTATTAAACCATTTCTGCGAAGTCGTTTAGACCAAAAATAAAAGTGGCAATTTGTCGATGGCAATATCTTAAAACTTAACACAGCGACCTCGTTAAGCGCAAATTACTTTCAAGAGCACACAATAAATCTTTGTCATTGAAAACGTAACTAATCCATTGAATGCAACGCGTTAGAAAACAAAACCCCGGTAGTACGATAAGATTAACGTGCAACTTACTCACCAGACGCGCTCTTGTACTGCACGACGTAACGTATAAGCGGACTATGGCCATCGAAAGACGGGTTCCAAGTGAGTACCACTGTCGTACTACCATGGTCCGTGATCCTAACATTGTCCGGCACTTCCGGTGGCTCTAGGTGAAAACGAAAAAAACAATCTCACGGTTAATCAATCAGCAACATTCGCACTCCGCGGTCAAGAGGGGCCCTTTTTGATGTGTCCTGGGGGACACACTCAACTCCACTGTCTTTTTTCTTTAACTTGGTATACTTTTTTCGTCACTCACATTCACAAAGTTAGTATCCAAACTCAATAAACTCGAGTGCTCGTGAGTGTGTGCAGGACACAAACATTCGCTAAGGTGAGAAATGGACCGTAAACTGACATTCTACACTGCAGTTAAAAACAGATAAAATGAATCACAGCAGGCACGCTTCAAATAAATCAATCAATTTTATTTTACTTCCCGCTGTATCCATCAAAAATAACAACGATGCATGCTTTTGACAACCACTATTAAAATAAAATCCATAATCCATACACACTCCTAAAACTAATCCACCTAAAAGAGATTTCCGAGTGGCCCCGCATGCGTCACGTTTCGCAGTGAATATTCATGAAACAGGGAGTAATTCATCAGTAATTCATCAGCGCCTAATGTAAATACACGCTGCTACCATTACTTTTAATGGTAGTAGAAACAAATTGGTCTTCTCTCTCTTTCTCAGCGTGCTATTTATCTATGGTTTCAGACTTTCGCGAATGGTCTCATTAACCACGTTTTCTTTCACGCACGCATTAATTTTAGTCTTCTCGATAAAAGTCGAAAAAAAAAATTGCTAAAAATGAAAAAACCGCGTTACGAGCTAATATCTACTCTTATTCACGTTTTCATTGCCAGTAAAAGCTAAAACGTAAAAAGGAAAATTGACGTTGAGTCGTTCACGACGACATATTGGATCGCGTATGCAAATTTTGTTGTACAGTAAATGTGCGCTGTCTACGAGCAAGCTGGTTTTACATCTTTTTATTTGTCTGTCGCGGAGCTTATCTTTAAATAAAAAAGAAGAAAAGAAAAAAGGAGAAAGTTGCATTCTGGGGCTTAATGGAAAACTTTATTTCATTTGCTTCTTTAACAGGGTTCACGAGAAAAAATAAATAAATAAGAATTGGAAGAAAAAAATTTATACTACGACGCTTTAGGTAAACGCATTGCACCATAGCGTTCGAGTTCAATTTCAAATTTTTTTAATTATTTATTTTTGTATTTTTTGTATTTTTTTAAAGAGGGGTTAGGAGAGAGGGAAGAGACAGAAAATTACGTTGAAGAAACGAAACCACACAAAAAAAAAAAAAGTTCTTATCCATTTTTGAGGCACACTTAAAAGTAGAAAAATAAATTAAGACTTGTTTCATCCAATTCATTTTTTAGTTTGAGTTGAAAAATTTAATTTTTTTAATGGTTTTTAAAATAATTTTTTTTTACGCGAGTTCATAAACTATACGATACAGGTACTTTAAATTAGGCAATATCATATTCTATTAATTTTACAATTTAAAAATGAATAAATAGCAAATAAACTAAGTTTAATTTGTGTTTATTTTAATATTTATAGTTGTAAATTTTTAAAATTGTTGGTATTTTTAAGTTCTGTTTTCATTAAAATAACAAACAGTTCCAAGTTAAACAGAATTTTCAAAACTAATAAACCTCACCGCAAACAAAATTCATTTTTCCTCCAGTCCATTTTGACTTTAACTTTACGAAACTTCACTTTTCCACTATTTCCAGTTCTACAAAACCAACCACCAAAAAAATTGAAAAAAAAAAAAAAATCAAACTCCTTTGATCTCTCGAGACAAAATTTTCAAGTAAGTGGTTCCACTACCAACAGATTTCCAATATCGGTTCATAGAAATTAGATTAATCACTTCAAAGTATCACTTAGGTGAGTTGATCTAACTTTTCTCTTCCATCTCGCGCCACTTTGGATGTCTGCTAAAGATCAATCGTGTCTCTCACCACAAATTGCACTTGTTTCAGGAAGTTCCCTTTAAGAGATTCCATTACCCAAAAAGATGGAGGGCACAAGATTGAAACTTACCTTCCACTAACACCGAAATGTGAGTCTCGTCTTTGCCATAGGCGTTGGACGCTAAGCACGTATACATTCCCGCGTCTTCGCGATCCACCTTCGGAATAATGAGTGTGGATTCATGACTGTCTCCTACATCTTGGGACTTCCATTTAAACCTAGAAAAAATTAATTTTTAATATATTCATTCTATGACTGTAAGCATAAGGATTTTTCTTTTATTTTTTTCTGCTACATTATTAACTCAAAAAATGAAGAAAAAAGGAGGGAAAAAAAAAATCGAAGTAGAGTGGAGTGAAGAAGGAAAAAAAATCATACAATTTTATCATAGAGGGTTGATAAGTTTTGAAAGCTTGGTTTAAAAAAAAAAAAAAAGGGTATAAAAGTAAAAAACGATCAATTTTATATTTTCATTCCAAGTGCGGTGAGGAGGAAAAACTTAATTTTTAAAACTCCGCTCTTCTCCTTCCATCAGAATTTCTATTGGGAATTTTTTTTATCAAAACTGCAAAACGATTCCTTAAGAACAGAAAATGAAATTCAATGGAAATTGAGCAGAAAATGCACTTTGATCGTTAAATCCACAAGGGCACGCACACGCAGAAGGTCACATCCCATCTTCTTCTTCTTCTTCTGTCGATAGTGACCTCTTCCGGGAAAGCGCAAAAACGTCCAAATGACTAAAGACCCAACCCTCAAAAAAAAAAAAAAGACTGATTTTATTTATATTTCCTATCTCACATATTGAAAAACAATATTCTTTCCAAGATATTTCCAATTTTGGCGAACAACAAGAAAACGTTCACAAATTCAACTTTAAAAACTCGCTCGTGTCTACGAAATGATTCGTTGCTCTGCGTGTCAATTTGAAAAATCATGAAGATTCGAGTTTGTTCCACGATTCTGAAATGATGGACAACTTACACCACCGTCGATAAGATAGCCCCATCCTTGTCCGTCGCTCACTTTGAAATTCGGCGGTGAAGCGTGAAGAGTGACACGAACGAATCACGCGAGAGAGAAAAAAAGAAGAAAAAACGTCAAAAACTGTAAATCCAGCGACAGATCGAACCACGACCACATTTAAAAAAAGAAAAAGAAAAAGAAAAAAAGAAGTTCTAAAAAGAAAGTCGCATTCTCAACACGAAGTGTGTGACACACCCGTCTTTCCCCCCCTCGTGTGCAGCCGCGAATGGGCTTTAACTCAGCACCCGCTGTCCACAACATCACCACCACGGACCTATAACTGACCCCAAGGGCATCCAGAGTGATTACCAGAACACCTTCTACCGTCCACTCCTCCCAACCTCGCTGCAACGACGAAGGTAAATGACGTCTCTGCTGAATACTCAAAACACACGAGACGAAGCAAAGTCAAGTGACACGTGACCCAAAACGAGTGAACGTGTGCCGTGTCTTTGCATACAAAAGACTTAACTTGGACCAATGAAATCGAGTTTATTATATCGAAGTCCGGATATAAAAGGTTGCCGACCTCAGATAACACATTTTGATACGTGTGACGACGAGACAATGTCTTTCGCACCGAGAGACTTAGGCCTCACCGGGTGGTTGAAGTATTTTTCAGTAAGTCGAGTGGTCATTTGGGGAAAAGAAAAAAGAGGAAAAAATGTTTCAAAAACTGTCGTCGTATTTTTTCGGTACCACATCATCAAAGAAAAGATGGTTCTTCCATTTACAAAAATCTTGCTCAACAATTTAGAGTCGTAATTTTTTCTACTTTGTCAGAAGAAGGTGCGAAATTAAATTTCAGTCAATAATTTCTTACCGAGGATGTTCTTTTCTATCCACTTTTTGTCCCCCAAGTGTCCAGTGAATCTGCACGGGGGCGTCTCCTCGTGCACGGCAGCTCAAATGTCCCTCTTCACCTCGTCTCAGACTGCGGTTTACCGATTTTTCGTCGAAATGAGCCACAGCTGAAATAGGCAATAATTTTTATTTATTTTTCTTCACATTTCCAAATGACTTTTCCGCGAATAAACGTCTTTTTTCATTTTTTTTTTTTAAAAACTGATGTTATCTTAAATCCAAACGCGTTGAAAATCAGCGAAGTATAAACACCAAATTACTACTTAGCTTAATGAATTAAGTGGATTTATCCTCTCCCTTACATAAATCACGCACAAAGAAAAAAGAAAATCCGATATTTTTCTATTTCAACACCCGAAAAAAAAATTTAATACCTCCGAGCGCAAAAACAACTTCAACCCGAGTCGAGTTTTGGAGAAGAAAACACAAGCATCTTGGATAAATTACGACCTAATTCAAATTTGCCTCAAAACTTTGCATTTTCTTGATCATAAAAGTCTCCGCATGATGGCGGATTGTAATCGAGTTTCGCGGATTTTGTTTTCCTACGTACACAGAAACATTTACGTATTTCTGACCAAGTACTCAGCCTTGTTTTCTTATCAAAAAACAAATATCGACATTCAATTTGCCTCAATGCACTCTTCCATCGTCAACGTTGTTTTATTTATTTTAAAACTTCAACCAGAATTCTAATCAACCAAAATTTTGCATTTTAAAGAGTAATCCAGAAGTCTAATCACAGTTTGATATGCTGATTTTGAAAACCGTCAA
Organism: Stigmatogaster subterranea; assembly: GCA_034696085.1. Classification (NCBI taxonomy): domain Eukaryota; kingdom Metazoa; phylum Arthropoda; class Chilopoda; order Geophilomorpha; family Himantariidae; genus Stigmatogaster; species Stigmatogaster subterranea. The sequence goes on along the minus strand of JAQIWS010001092.1, from coordinate 7,529 downwards.
TTTAATTTCCCACTCGACTATCTTTTCCACCTTCATCATCTTTTTGATCTCGGTTAAAACCCTCACCACGAATCGAGGTTTGTTATTTTTTTCGCGTTTGATGTTCATCCGAATTCAAGAACTCATTTCACCCAATCAACGCTTGTTTTCAACACTTTTTTTTTATCCCAACTTTAAAAATAAAAAATTTCCAAAAAAAACTGCACTTTTCCTTCTCATTACCTCAAATTTAACTACATTTTCCCACCAAAAAAAAAACCGAATGGGAAAAACTCCAGCGATGTACGTTTATTACATTTACATTATGCTCCTCTTCGCCTTGTTTCATTGAGTTAAAAGTCTAATTTTTAACCCCAAAAAATATTACAACGTATTTTAGCGTGTTATATTAACTTCAAGCGAGCGAGCTTCGTTGTAGGTTTGTTTACTAATTTCCAGGCGAATGGTTTTTTTTTGTTCCATTTCCCATTTCAGTGTGTTTTTTTTCTTTTTTCCTTACCGTGCACAGTGAGGTAAACGACTTTACTCAGTCCAGCCCCCACTCCATTGCTCGCTTCGCACAAGTAATATCCTTCGTCTTGTTCATCCACGTTTTGAAGAAGCAGCGAGCCATTGGTAAATGTGCGATGTTGGGAAAATGACGAATTCATGTCACGGAAGTTGCCTGGTTTTTTACCTGCAGTTTTAAAAGGAAAAGGGTAGAAATAAAATATATATAAAAAAAATGAGAAAAATATAAATGTACACAGAAAAGGTTCAGTAAAATTAATAAAATATACAAATGGTGTAAGAAACCTGAGAAAACTGTTTATTCTTTTCCTTAGCTTTATTTGTGTTTTTCTTTTCATTTGCTCTTCATTTGGAATTTAATTAAGTTTTAACCATTTTTTTCTTGTTTACGAAATGCTAATAATTGCTCTCCAAACTTGAGCTCTTGCTCAGTGAAGAGAATTATTAGTGTAAACATTTTCATGGTTTAATAAATTCAGTCGAAAAATATTCAAGAGGAAAAAAAAAATCAACAAAAAAAGTTTAAAAATTAAAGACTAAATCTTTTAAATCTTTGTAAATCTTCTTTAAGATTCCCAACTATTTCACCTGCGCGTTGACTTTACGATCCAAATAGCGTAATTGTATTATTTTATTATATTTTATGTCAGTCATTACGTCGTAATGAAATTTCTATTGCTTAGCTTTGTCACTTCGAAAACGCGGACTTGCACCGAGAGAGATAATTCTGCAAATGTAATTACGGCGTCCAAACGAGATGACGTTAGCTCTAAGATTTCCGCTCATCAGATGCGCGTTAATTGCGGGACACATTTGTTAACAACACGCGTTCGCCAATAAGCGCAGAGCCGATTCCACTTTTACACGCAACCCAAATTATTTTCACTCCGCTTGACTGCTGTATACTACTACCGCTAGTAGCGGCCTTAAAATGCCTCTCGTTTGATTACTTCAGGTTCGTTGATTTTGTATCTCGCTGAGAGCGCGCGCGGGAAACTTCGACGCGAAACGCAGCCGGTCAACCCAGTGGAGAGCTATTTTAAACAGGCTTTGCAAGCAACTGTTACGACTTTGCTACAAGCGCAGATGGAAGCGGCCTCTACTCGTCTCTATGAAGGAAATTCCCATGCAAAATGCCGCCTATTCAGCTGCACACTGTATTCTCTTCGTCTCTCTTCTTCTCAAAGTGTGAGAGAGAGAAAGGGAGGCGCGGAAAACCTTCTTTCTCTCTTCACTCCATTGCCTAGGCCTAACGGTGTTTACGGGCCATCACCTAGACTCTTTTCCTTTCATACTTGGCTCGTGAATCCACAAAAGACTAGTGAGTTATTCACGTTCAGGTGAGGGCGTGTGAGACACGATTTTCCTTCTATTTTTGACCACTCGACACGATATTATTCTTTCCCATCTTTCTCCTTCTTTCTGTTTTTATTCTTTTTCTTCGAAGCTCGCAGTACCAATTTTCTCGGATAATTTGAGTGCTCTTAAAGACGAAGATGGTATGTAGTAAAACGAGATAAAACTCGGTTACTAACCCACTCCTTTCTTCCAGGTAATGGCGGGCAACGGATGTCCATCGGCGCTGCAGTCGAGGAGGACAGACGCTTTATACAAAACGGAATGGTCGCTCGGTTGAACCAGCCAGCGAGGGGGTACTGAAAATACACCAAAATCATTGATATGCACATTTTTTTTCAGAAAGAAAGTTGTAAGAGTGACAGATCTAACGCGAAGAAAGTAGAAAAGTCAGAAGCGATTTATACGTGGCGCTCGCCGAATAGAGCTGAGTGAGGTTTAGTCACGGATGAATGATTTAGAGAAGGACCATCAAGCACGAAAAGACAGAGGCATAAGTATAATACTACTCCGTTTTTTGCCTTTTCCCTCTTTCGTTCTTTCTCACTTCAAAAATTCGCAAACTTCTTGAGACAAGACGCCATCTGCTACTGCGTGTTCAAAGCCAAATGCAAACAATTTCACTTTCAACTTCTGACAGGCAGCACGAAGAGAGTGAAAAAAAAATATAAAAGTTAAAAAGAATATTACAGGCCTACGCGCATTTTTCAACACTTTTTTTCCCCTCGTGTTTGGTACATATATATTTTTTTGAAATATTACAAGGCCAATGCAATGTTAGTACAGTAAGCGTTATAAATATTCGTGTATTCAATCATAAATCAAAAGGCGTTTTCAGAAAAATATTAAACGCTTCTCACAAAAGCACAAACGTCAATGCCAGCAGTCGGATTGAAACTGAATTTAATCGTGCACGTCAATCGATCAAAAATTTAAATCGCATCGCAGTGGGTTTCTACAATTTTGATTTCTCCTGGTCATCGAATGAAATCACAATCACAATCACAATCACACGTGCACCGAGCGCCGTCGAGTGACAAAACACAAAACTCGACGTCTCTTCAACCTCGTCTTTAAAATAAAAAACCAGCAGGTTTCACACACACCCATTACGTCAATCGTCATCTAGTTATACCTACCATTTTCTATGAATATTTAAACAAGCGAAAGAAAATTTGTTAAACGTGTTTGAACAATAAAAAAAAAAAAGACAAAATTTGCATTAAACCAAAACCCCCAAAAAAACCAGACATCTTTTTTTTTCCTACGATTTCCGTTAACTTTTTTTTTTTTTATGTTTTGTGTTAGATTCGCGTTCAAGCAAATCATAGTTAAATTTTCCATCGTTCAATGCAAACATCCGAGTCTAAGAAGCACGCGCAGGAAATTAAAGAAGGAGAACGATAGCGTTTTTACGGCTGCGGCACGTCGAGAAAAAAAGATTCTTTACTTTTTTTCCCCTCTCTCTCTCTCTCTCCCCATCTTCGTTTCACAGTAAAAGCGGGGGACATTTAATCAACTTGTTTCAATTGATTTACAAGGGGTTACTGCAGCGTAATTATCTCTTCCTACTTCGACACTTTTAAAGACAACGGCATTGCTGCAATAGTTCCCTCGGCAAAGTCAAGCACAAATGATTTTTCACTCGCTTTTATCGACAAGCGTCAGTGCGTCGCCGAAAACAAGCACAAAAACGCGCGTTTTAGAGACGGTAAACAAAAACAAAACTAAATTCCTCGCATTTCCTTTTTTTACTCCACTATTAAGCTTAATTTATTTCTTATTCTTACCATCAACAACCAACACCGCAGTGTGATTTGCAACGGCGACGTTGTTCTTAGCAATGCAAGAATAGGCTCCTTTTTGGTACGGTTTGATTCCGGAGAAAGTAAGAGAACTTGAGAATTCTTCGTCTTGTCGAATAGTTACGTCAAGATCGGCGCTAATATGGTTCTCATCCTTAACCCAAGTGATCGTAATGGGTAAGTCCCCTTGAGTGACGACACACGTGAGTCGTGCTCGAATTCCTTCTTGGACAACTCGCGGAAAAGAAAACGGCTCGATGAGAGGAGGAACTGCAGAAAGAAATGAAATAAAAGAATAATATATACACCAAACCCATACCCAACATATACTATATAAACACAATATATCGAATGACTTTTCGCAGCAGATGCGCAAAAACAATATTTTTTAGTTTTCTTCGTCGCGTCGACGTCTTTGTTTTTCTTCTTTTGCATGTGACAGTTGGTCTTAATTAAATCCACCAAACGCCCTTCTGTGTTCTTATTGTGAAAACTAAAGCTGAAGAAAGATTCTATCTCTTATTTTACTGATATTAAAAGGCGAAGCGACGTGCTCCGAGTCCAAAAACATTTTCTACAGAAATTGGCGTCATAGCAACACCAACAAAGGAAAACGCAGAAAAATAAATCGAGTGAGAATTATTCTTGATAAACAACATTTAAATCCCAGTTTTCAGCGGTTGGATTTCAGTCGTGTATGCGTTTTGTTTTGATATTGAGCAACGCTACAAAAAGTGCGTGTTAAGACTCGAACAACTGAATATTAGAAAACATTCTTCATCATTAACGTTACGTGTGTTTGCTCTCGAGCTCAACGGGAATCCCAAAGCATCTGCACTTTAAGCCCTTATCTCTCCACAAATTACATCTTAGCCACTCACCAGAGCACGTGCAATGGAATAATAACGAAAAGTTAAAAACAAAAAAAATTTAAAAATTTAAAAATTCTTTCCAAAAAGGAAAGAGAAAAAAGGGAATTTGCACGACCACTAAGCTAAACTTAGCACTTGTTGCGGACAATTATTTGTACCTCGGTGGAAAGGTAGTAGGCAAAGTTTAGTAAAACACTTTGCACAACTCTTTTGGTATCTCTGAACCTAATTCCCAGATGCGAGGTGAGGTCAAGATTGTTGTAGGTCACGCCTCATGAAGAAAAGGAGGATTTAACGAGGTAATTGAGAGCCACCAGCAATTAACCTGCGTTTTGCGCTCGACAAACTGCAATGAAGTGGGCGTTCGTGTTGGGTAACCCTAGTGCCAGAAAAGTGCAATAAAGATTGCAAGGTTCTCGTAAATGACTCGACCAAAGAAGGGTTGTTTTGAGGGACGTGAACAAGAAATCTTGACCTTTGTATTTTGGTGGAAAATGAGATTTACAAATAAACGCCGGTTTTAACACTTTCAATTAAATTTTTGTTGGTAATGGCAACACTTGTTTTGTTTTGACAAAATAAATTGCTGCAAAAGTTGCATTAAGAAGAGAAATAAAACTAAAATGTTTCTTCGCGTAACATAATTTACAAGACAGAAAAAGTTGAGTTTAAACCACTTTTGTTAAAACTAGTGTTAATAAAAAAGTAATTGCAGATTTCAATCTAAGTTTGTGACAACTTACCTGTGATAAGCTAAAAAAAAAAAAAAATTTCAAAGGTAAAATCCTCAGATTTACTGCTCCAAGGGTTTAAATTATTACCAACCATTTTGCGAAATTTTTTATCAAACTCGTGAATATTTAGTTGAAGAATTATTCATTTTAACAAAAAAACTATAGTAATAATTTAAGCACTGAACGCTTCTTCAATTGAATTTAAAATATTTCACTGTCTCCTCTTTCTGTTCAGTAAAAAGCCAAAAAACATCAATATTTACGTTTGCATAATCTATTTCCTTCCCAACAAGAAAAGCACATTAACATTTTTTGTTCCCTTTAGACAAAAAAGAAAAACTACATCTTTTTTCCTAAAAACACAAAACAAAAACAAAACAAAAACAGTGAATTCACTCACGAAAAATTTTTTTCTCAGGTTACAATTTCTCTACTTCCGCAAAGAAAAGGGCAAAGAGAAAATTCTGTTTGCGTTATGCCAGATAAAAGTATTGATATTCCCACGTTTCTAAGCCGCGAAGGGTGGCGCAGTTGTTGATGCATTCTCCAACCAGCTCCTGTCAAGTAAGAAAAGGCGTCGGCACCGATTTATATATATAAGCAGACTACCATCTTCTACGTAGGTAAGAAATGGCGGGTCAGCACAACGTTCGCTCAGTCCAGTCCCAAAGGAGACTAGAGCAGTAACCAAGTCGGCATGTGTCACCACGTACGCCAGAAGGTTATTGACAAGTTGACAAGTTGTAAAATGCTTTTCAACTCCCGACACTGGCAATGAACCAGAAAATACAATTTAAGTGATTCCAAGCACTTAATTCAAAATTTTAAACTTTCAAAACTTTCATCTTCTCAGTCGATATCGCGAGGTCTTTCGGGTAATAAATTGATAATCCTATCCAAATAACATAATTCTGTTGTCTTTTTTTTTGATAAAATAATCTCAAAAGAGAATTTGATCTGTCTTGTGTACAAAGAGGACAAGAGGAAACAAATGGAATACTCTAACACTAACCAGTGAATATTTTATAAAGACGCGGATTTTTGACAGCGTGTAGTAGAACCAGTTTTCTTCTCCGGTGCACAATTTGGCTATCGTACCCGCTCAAGATAAATATTGCTCACGTGAAAAGGGACTCGAGCTCTGTCTCACGCTGCTGTTCTTCTTCTAAAGAGATCGATGACCAGCGCAGTGACCAGATGCTAACCAACCTTTCCAGCAATGTCTAAGAGGATTTTTGGATGATAGCCAAGAATCTTAATAAAGTATTGAAATATTTTACAATATGCTCACAGGGAGATTGAAGCGCAAACTTTGAAGTTACTATATAAGAAAAAGCGTTAAAAATACACAAGCATAAAACAAAATTAAATTTAAAGTTAATTTCGGATTCGCTTTTTACTAAAACAACATCTGGGAGGAATGGGGGGAAAAAAATATTAAAAAAATATGCAAAGTGTTCAATTCGTTCTGCGCGTTGAAAAAGCAACAAAAAAAAAAAATTCTTTTTTGCTTTCTCGATTGAAATCCCACCAGACATCACACACGTCCGACAATTTTGAGTGATGAAGAAAAAGAAAACGAAAAATGGGGGAAAAAGAGTGGGCGATCATAAATGTGCGAGGATCCTCCAAAACTTGGCAGGTGATGGATGAAGGTAAGAATAGGATCAACTCACCTTGGACTCTGACGTTGACCTGTCGTCTAGCTGATTCGCCTCGCGGACCCCGCGCCACACAAGTGAACACTCCTTGGTCTGAAGTTCGATCTAAATTTCGAATGAGCAAAGTTCCATTTTCGAAAACCTGCTGACGACGATTGAAGGGCAAAACACTTCCATCTATTGTAAACAACACAAAAACAATAACAATTACAAATATTGAGACAGAAACCAACTCAACCCCAAGTCGTAAATTATTCCCGCTCACCTCTTTCCCATTTAATGGATTCGATCGGATATCCACTAACGTGACAATTAATTGACACGTTGCTCCCAGCGATGGTAGACGCGTTGGGAATTGGACGTATGTGAGGCGAGCCTGAAAAGAAACACGAACAAAACAAGTCGGGTCAAGTGGGGAATTTTAAACTTAATAAAAACCGATTTTACGAATAAAAGCGAATGTTGTCTTTTATCTCGTGTGACTTGACAACGTATTTTTTGTGGTTTTTGTAAGACGGCCGAATATTCTTCTCTTAAAGACGCGCTACCTATTCAATTTATCTAAAGGCGATGACATTGCGTTCTCGGACT
>JAQIWS010001091.1:0-13475 GCA_034696085.1 Stigmatogaster subterranea | reverse complement strand
AATAATTCAGGTGAATGAACATGCTGTGTAAAGAAAATTAAAATCGTTGGAAAATTGCATGAATGTGCAAATGAACGCTTAAATAACTTTGTTTTTTGGTATTCATTGGCAAATTGCACTAAATAAACATCGTTACGTTTCATTATTGAAGGAAATGTTGCTAATTAAACAGAGAAGTAACGGATGGTATTTTTACATCATTTAAAAAAATATATACAAGTACTGAAATACGTAAATTTTTTTTGTCACAAATACGTCATCAAAAATATCCCCAGCGAATGTTTAAATCCCTTTTTAAATTTCGTTTTGTTTGATATGTATGATTACTTTCATCAATACTAGTCTATAAAACGATTTAGTACTGTACAGCATGGCACTAAAAAATTTTACATTTCAGTGTGACTAATGGGCAATTTATGCTATATATTCGACTTACGTAAATGCTTCCAGAACGGATTAATTACGTAAGTCGGGATATTACTGTATATGTGTCATATTTTGTTACCGGTAATCGTATCACGAGAATAATACGAGCAAATAGTCTCAAAACGTCCATTTGAACGCTATTCATATAATTGGAAAAAATAACACCAAAATACAAAATTTATCAACACTCTGACCGAAAACACAGTTAACACGGTTTTCGACATTCTTAATAAAAATACTGTAAAAAATTTCAATTTTAAACAAAACAACGGAAATTTCAATTTTGCTACTCATTTCGTCACTCGAATCAAACATTAAACGGAACAATAGACGGAAATATTATACAATGCAATGTTACCTGATCCACAGAATAAGAGTAATAAATGTTTACTAAAAAGAATAGAAAATAACGAAAGTATTATAAAGACGGTGTAAATAAATAACATTTCAAATTCTGAAATACCGAACAATCGTGACCGTACAGCAGTAATAAAATCAAATAATAATACGCATTTATAGCACGGGTAAGCTGTAAATAAGAGGAAATGTACCATATTTTGTGTTTCACAACACCAAAATTCTGGTAACGTGGTAATAGATCCTTCAGTAATTTTAACCCAAATGCCAAAAGAAAACAGAATTGCAATATTGAAATGAACGCAGAAATTTTTTTTGCTTTCATTGGCAAATTGCTTGTACAGTAAATAAGTAAACAATTAAGCATTATCTAAAATCATGAGCTTTGTAATCACAATTACGTATAACAAAACTAAGTGCTATGGGATAACGGTATTTTCCAGTATAATATGAGTAAATACGAGTAGTCGCAAAACCCCCATTCGATAGCTGCTGACACACAACACGACTTCACCGTAATAACACCCAAAAAATCTAAAATTTATCACTAAAAAGGCAACTGTAACAGCATCATTGCGTCAATTACACGCAACCAACTACAAAAAGTAGTAACAGCAGTTTGAAAAATAAATCGCTTTTCAAGCAACTAATATTTCTAGAAGTGCAGAAATTGTGACTCGAAGTAAGTTACAAAATAACATTGAAATCGTGTTAAAATTTACAAATAAAAACCAAAAATTCATTTGTAAGTTTAGAAAAGTAAATTATCCAAAACTTCCATTCGAACGCAATTGTTGCTCATCGAAACAAATAGTAAAAGGGATAATTCTAAATATACGTAGTATCAAACAGTACCAAACCTTCAATTTTTAAAACAGTCATAATTATTCGGGTAAATATTTGACAGAGGAATTCATACGTGAACAGTACAAAATATTAAACATTTTGGTCTTCATAATATGAACTCGTTACCAAAATTATGAAATACCTGTACAACACGTCAACGAGTAAAACAAACTTTGAAATATTGCACTAACAAGGATAACAGCAGCATGGTACTATAAATATAATAACAGATTAAGAATGTGCACAAGTAGAAAAATGATACACGGAGTAAAAATTTTGATAACAAAAATTCTCCACAAATTTTCAATTTCAGTAAAACTACAATGCTAGAACATTTTGCAATGTTTATAAAAGAAAACTCCGTGCAGAAAACAGTGAAAAATGTTACGCAATTTTAACTTCATAAACTTATGTATTTTTAAAGCATCCTGTATTTTTGTAAACGAGTTAAAGGGAGATTTAAGACGTAAATGATTCATTTTCTGTTTCAACCAATATTTCGAATTTTTAGCGCAATTTTCTGGCACGCACAAATTCTCAATTTCAGCAAAACTGCAATGCTAGCAATGTTTGTAAAAGAAAGCTGTTTGCGGAAAACACTAAAAATATTACCGCAACCGTAATTTCAAAATCACACAAAATACAAAAAATTTGGCAAGATTACAATCACTGACCAGATCCACCAGCTGCCGACGGTATTTTTAAATCCTTTTCTAAAAACAATAATAAATATTTTCACTTTTGTTAATCAAATCATCAATGTCAAAACCAACATTCCAACGCTATTGTTAACGCACGAAGACTTGAGTTTTGTTAAATCATCAAGCCCTCGCAATAAATTCTCCATTTCAATAACACTAAAAAGCGAATTTATTTTACAATAAATACCATCAACTTTAAACTAACAGCAGCCAATAAAGAGGAAAGTATTCAATATTTTGGTGACAAAATTTCCATAATATGACAACGTTATGAAAATCAGACATTCACCAAAAACTCCTAAACTGCACATTTTAAATAAAAATGTTGCGAAGCAAAATAAACAAACCTTCATCCTAAATCTGCAATAAAAAACCGAATACTACAATTTATGCATAAAAAATAATCATGACACAAATGAAACGGGTAATGATAAGTGTAACCAGCAGTCTAATAATTAACAAGTTTGACAAATAAATCAGATTACATGTTTCGCGAAAAACCATTCTCAAAATACATTTTGGTACGGTTGGCGAACAGTTAATTTACAATGTAATTCTACCTTGGCAATCCAATGTCAGGATACAAAATATTGTTAAACACAGAGGTTTGAAAAATATTTCGCTTTCCAAGAAACTAACATGCTTATTAAAACTCCGTAATATTCAAATACTAACTGCGAATAATTCACAACGTAACAACATTGACATAATTACAAATTTCATAAATTTTTCACAGCTAAAAAACTACGAGGCGTAGTTACATGATACAATATTTCAGACTTGAAAAGATAGTGCTAACTGGAAAAATTAAGCAGTATTAATTTCTAAATTAAGAAAAGTACAATGGTGGAGTAGTTAAGGTTTTTCGCAATGTCAACAGCAACTCAAAAATCAAAATATTGATAGCGACAAATATCAACACCTAATACATATATAACCGTTATCAAATATTCAATATTTTGGTTACAAAATTTTCACAATTTTGGCAACTACTGGTGCGAAGAAGCAAATGGGACAAGCAAATGGAACAAGGTCCAGTAAACCTAGTGCGAGTGATTAATGGCGACGAGCGTTAGGCTTAGCTAAGGAACTTACGATTATCGCTATTCCAATGGCTCTGGAGCGCATTTAACTTGTATGTGTAAGGGAAGTAAATGGCAGAAAGTCGCAGGAGATCGCTGGAAGGAATCTTGTAACTTTGTGGAGAATTTATAAATAACGGGATTTAATTCGAAGAAGAACGTCCAAAAACAGTAATGATTCGTACAGCAGCGTGGAAAAGAACAGAACAAGATCGTTGCTAAGAGAGAGAGAGAAAGAGAGAGAGCACGCCAACACTAATTGTTAAAACAGAAAAGCATGCATTGCAACTTGTGACAAAATTCAAACGTATTAAATAAACCTAAATCGCAGCGACCTTTGGTGGTAGCAACAACAACGTTAACAGAATTATGAAATTCGTAAATTCTCCATCTTAGTGCTAACAAAGTTTTCAACTTTGTCACAACACAACTGATATTCGTTACAACGCCACACCAAAAATGTCACGTCAGCGGAGCTTCAATATTTTCATTTTTGCGTGCATTTTTGTACAAAATCATGTTCTTAAAAAAATTTTTATTTATATTTTTTGAATTATCACCTTTAAAATAACAAATATTTTCATTTTTGTTGACCGTGTCACAAATAATGTGAACAAACAGTCCCAAAACTTCGCAATATTTATCACAACTATAAAAAATCATTGCGTAAATTGCAACCAATTACAAAACAGAATAACTTCCACACTCATTTTAACTTGAAATTAACAAAAAAAAGGAAAGTATTCAACACACATTCACACATTCTCCACAAACCCCTAAACAGCACATTTTAAATAATTTATTCAACAAGTGGGCTGAACAAATTTTTGAATAAAATTGTGCACTATAAAACTCAATACTACAATATGTACAGAAAATAAAATCGTGGTTATACTGTATCAATAGACAAACAACATACTGTAGGTCACTAAGAACGGTATTTTTAAATTCTTTTCTAAGATATAAAAAATATTTTCATTTTTTAAACAAGATTAAGTCAGGAGCCTCCAATAGATCTGACAACGTGAACACGAACACTAAAAATTCCTTGAGTTAGCCGCAAAGAGAAGCGCCAGTCGGCGAGAATGTCTTCAAAATACGAACAGCAAAAAAATTTCAAAACAAAGCACCGATTCAATTAGTAAACAACTTCTTATACAAATTATGTAAAATCCAAATAATCCCTTAAAACTTAATAAAGGCTGATCAATACTCAGTACAATACGAGCACGTGAAATACTGTACCAAAAATTGGATGGAGAAGTTCATTTCTATGAACAATACGGTGTAAACAAATTATAATTAAAGATCTTAAACAACAAATACAACTATTAATAATAGTTAATTTTGTATTTATTATTCCTTAATTTGTCTACCCTTTTGTGAAATTACGGTGATAAAACACTATCAAACATTCAATATTTTGGTCACAAAATTTTCACAAATTTTGAAATACTTATGCAATCAACAAATCATTATTGCGTACTGAAATAAAATTCTCGTAATCAAAAATTGTAACGTTAAGAGCATAATATTTCAAGAACGTACAAACGAAAGACATATTCAAGAATTTTTTTTCCCAGCAAATAAGAGCTAAAATAAATTTTTTCTTAGCAATAAATGGCGAATTGCATTAAATAAACATCCTATGAATTATTAATGAAACAAACCTTCAACTTGAGTATTACAATCTGAGGAGAAATTGGTAGATGGTATTTTAAATCTTTTTCTAAAAAAAACATTAACAAAATTCGGAAATTTTTCCTCATGTTAGTGTGTTTTATAAACGAGTGAAACCTGTTTTCTTTTTTTATCCGCCCTCAAAATTTGTTTACACCGTATTTTGCTTGAGGAAAACAGTTAAGAAACAATGAAGGAGCTTCTTTTTCAGTACATTCCTACAACGGTTTTCCTCTAGTAAAATTTTGAGTGTGTTTTATAAGCGAGTGAAACGTTTTTTAAATCCACCTACAGTATGTATACAGTAATTACCAATAATATACCCCAACAGTTCACGGAGATTTTCAACCAAATTCTGCAAATGACATTAACCACACCACAAAAGTCAAATATTGTCACATTTAAGCGCATATTCCAAACGAGGATAAAGTTACAAACTAACACGTCAGTCGAGTTAAAATTTACAAATTTACAAATACAAATACAAATAAAAATCCAAAATTCATTTTTAACTTTACAAATGTAAATCATCCAAAACTCGCACACAACGCATCTTATAATGTAAAGACAATACGTAGCGCCAGCTGGCGAGACGCATAGAATTTCACAGGGACGGTAATTCAATAAATAAAAAATAATTTTCGAAACCAGCAATCGAAATAAAAACCCGAGTAACGTAACAATAATTTACGCACAAACTAAATATCGTATCAATAAAAACAATTAAACGTTGCAATGTCAAACAATGTCAACAGCAAGTCAAAATATCGTCGTCACCAAATTTCAACATTTCTGTACCGCAACATTATTAAATATTCGGTATTGTGGTTACAAAATTTTCACAAAATTATGAAATTGTAAAATTCTCCTCCACAACAATGTTTAATAAAAATTGTTATCAAAACGAAAAAATTGAATCGCAGCACGAAAAAGTAGTAAAATAAGAGAAACTGCTGACAAATAGCAATGGGAATGAACCTACGGAGTAATAAAAAAACAACTGAAAATATTGCGCAACGTAATGTCAACTGTGCAGGTATTAAAGGCTTAAATTGGGCATACAATGCGAACAGTGAAAATTCCCTTTGAACGGATTGTATTACAATAGTAATTTAAAGCCAATACGAATATATTTAACAAACTTCGCACTTTCGGTCTCAAACAATTTTTTTAAAAGTCATTAAATATTATAAATGAGAAGCATTCATTCAACTCAATATTTCACTAACTATGACGATGCAATTGTCAAATATGCAAATGAACATTTAAATAACTTGTTTTTAATGCTCTCATTGGCATTTTGCACTCAGCATACATTTAAAAAAAAATCAGTTAGATCACCGGACGACGCACAAAACCAAAAGGATATAAAAAGAACATATTAAAAAAATTACGAATTTCAGAAATTACCTGATTCAAAAAATCTACTGACGGATTAAAACATTAAACAAACTTCATTCAAACGAGTAAACAACAGTTTAGTAACAAATTCTGACAACGTGACAATAGTATAACTTACGTAATAATATTATTTCAGTAGATGTAGTTAAGTCAATAACAAAGTCCACAGTTTTATAAAAACAAACCATCGCAACAAACCCGCCATTTCACTGACATTGAAAGACGAATTTATTTTACAATGAATAAATTCCATTAGCATTTTGCAAAATTAGCACATAATAAATTAGAGACTATAATAATTCGGTAAAATAGCACGATGATAGATCGCTTGATTATCGCCTGCCTAAAAAATAAAATCGTGCTTAAATCAATTAAGCAGCATCGAAATTTATACAGTAGATTTTACGATACTTTAAAACCTCTTAATCAGATCGTTATCAGTCCCAAAGGTACGGAGAATTACCACTAGAAATATCACACTTAAAAAATGTTCCAGCAAATTTTTCCACGTCGTTATTTCACAATGTTTAACACTTAAACACAAGTGTAATAACATCATTGCATCTATAGCAATCAATACAGTAATAACAGGCAATAACGAGAAAAATATTCAACATTTTGGTAACAAAATTTCCACAATGTTTACAACTCTATGAAAATCAGACAATCACCAAAAATCCCCAAAATGTACATTTTAAATAATTTATTCCACTCGTAGGCTGAATACCATAATATGTACAGAAAATAAAATAGAAAATTTCATCAGGATAAATAAATTATGCACGCAATGCATCTTCTAAAGTAAATATAAGTAGTGTATATACGGTACAACTGAATATTACAACGTGCATAGTAAAGAAATGACCGAGAGCATTAGAACGACGGTGTCTTAAATAAGTTTGTTTAAAAAAGTAATAAATATTTTCATCTTTGTTAAACGAATCACCAATCTCAAAACCACAAAAAATGAGTAAATTTGTTAAATTATCAAACCATAGCAATAAATTCTCCATTTTAAGATTAAATGGCGAATTTATTCTGCAATAAGTACCACCGATGACTAACGATCATGCCAACTGAAGAAAAAAATTAACAGTTACTAAATACGGAGTAATAAAATCTACGGGAAGCTTATTTTCGTACATGAAAGATATTAACCAAATAAACCAAAAATTAACGCAACAAATTCTCAATTTCAGCGCATTTTGCAATGCTCGTGAAAGAAAACTTTTGGATACGGAACTTGAATTCAGAACCACGTAAAATACAATAAAATTGGGGGAATTAGCAAATTTATTAATCAACGCATGGCGTGAGCAAACTATAATGTAAAGAGCTTCAGATATGAAGCAGTAACACGAAGACGTGAATGTGCGAATCCAGGAATTTACCAAATACAAAAACTGAATTAATGCAAAAATTTCATTTACGCATTCAACAAATCCTTTCTACATACTTCAATAAAATTTCGTAGAGTGTAGTAAAAAAATGTAACATCAAGAGCAAAATATTTCAAGAACGTACAAGTAAACGAAACAGTGTGCAAATAATCGCTAAAATAGTTAGCATTCATTGATAATTACATTGTTAATAACGTAATTGACATGATCCTTATTTAATGGCAAAAATGGCAAAACAAACCGACGATATTTTAAATCCGTTTTTAAAAAATAAAAAATATTTCAAGAACATATAAATTGGCTGGTAACAAAATTTTCACAATATTGTCAACATCAATAAAATTATGAAATTTCAAAAATTCTCCAACACAATAACGCTCACAAATTTTGTTTTGCAGCGGAATAAAACATCATTAAATAAACAATTCAACGAGTAGCCAAACTTTTAACATTTTGGTAAAAAAAAAAAAAAACACAATAGCGCTATATTTTGCAAAATTACGGAATTCTAAATCGGAGGAATTAAACACAAAATACAAAAAAATGAGGTGAAGTAAATTTATTAATCAACGCATCGTGTGAGCAAATTGTAATGAATTAGCATGAAATACCAAATATAGATATTTAAACACAACGACTGCGTCTAAATTCAAATATGTCATGAGGGTACATTACATTTCATGCTCAAAAAAGAAAATGTAGTAAAACTGCACAAAATTGAAAAAAAAATCCAGTGACAACCAAAAATCAACATTAAGGCAACAACGAACCAACCAAAAATTTTACTTGTTTTCATTGGAAAATTCAAAGAGCGTGCAAAGGATCATTTAAATAACTTTTTTCCGGCTTTCATTGACAATTACATTAAATAACCATCATGCAAATTATTAATAAAACCAAACATGGCGGAGCAAAATCTTGAAGCGTTAATATTATACAAGTAAATATCACAAGCGATTACATCAACAAATCCATTAATGACGGCACTTCAAATCAGTTTCTTAAAAAAAAATATTTTCATTTTTGTTAACAAACAAATCTTCAACTAAAATCTTGAAGCTTAATAGTATACAACTTAGCATCGCATTATGTACAGATAATAAAAATTTGAAAATACCGTAAGTAGCGGTGATTTTATCTAAAAGATAAACAAGTCAGTCCAGTCAAAACCGTGCGTTTTCCTTACACTTGATTAATTAACTAATATTTCTAGACACGCTTAAATTATGACTCAGTAAATCGAGTTAAAATTTTAAGGTTTAGAAATGTACATCATCCAAAACTCAAACACAATGCGTTTAGTAATGTAAATACAACGCGTGGTATTAAATCAAATATCTGACGGTATTTCAGTAAATTCAGTAAATAAAAAATAATCTTCAAAACCAGCTGTCGAAATAAAAGCCCGAGTAACGTAACAATAATTTACGCACGTAAATTAAATATTGCAATGTTAAACATTGTCAACAGCAACTCAAAGAATTAATGTCAACAACTTTTAACCGCTATATAACATTATTAAATATTCGTTATTTTGGTCACAACATTTTTACGATACAATATTGATAACTAACAAAATTATGAAATTGTAAAATTATCAACTACAACAGTGCGTAATAAAATTTTCCAGGTTATTAACACGTAAAAATTGCAACGTAATTCAAACACTAGAGCAAAAAAAAATCGGGTAAAAACCGTAAAGAATTGAAAAAAATTCCAGTTGGCAAGCGAAAGTCAACGTACGAATTTTTGTAGAAAAGCAAATTTTTTACAACTTAGACACAATGTATTTACAACAGCAACGGTAAAGAACGGTATTTAAACATGGCCGCAATTTTCAAAATATCAGTTACGGGTGAGAGCTGATTTCTTCTTTAAATTATTAAATAAACACAAAACATTTATTTTCACCTTCGTGTTTGGACGTCACTGAACACTATTTGTCACTAACGATGACTTGGCTTCAACCACGATTCTCGAAAACATTGCTTTCGCTTCTAGTTTTCCACAATCGTTCACTTCTCGAATAACTTTATCCACAAAAGTCACATCACGAGCTAAAATTTCGAACGCGATACCGTGCACGTTTCACGCCATTGCAAGTGTCGGTTGCCACCTAGCGTTAGTTTATGTAACTACCGCCTTATATTATATTTTTAAAATCATTTAGCAGTAAATTTTAGTCACAACCGATACAGCGCTAGCTAGAAAATTACATTACAAATTCCATCAAAATCTGTAAGTTTATCAGTATGTACAAAAAAATAAATTCGCGAGTAAATCAATAAGAAACAGGAATTTTCAGCTTGCACGGTATTTTAAAACCTCTTTCTTAATCGAGTCACAAGTAAATTACAAAATAACATTTAAATTTGGGTAAAATTTACAAATATAAATAAAAATAAAAAATTCGTTTCTAACTTTAAAAATGAGTTTCATCACAACACCAACACTAACGGTTAGAAAATTTTATAATTAATACTGAGAACAAATTGCCAACATCAAAATTAATCAACATTTTTCACTATAAAATAAAATGTTAAAACATTTTGCCGTGTGATAAGTAAAAAAAATAATCAATAACTTACAGTTCACACTTTTACAGTAGTTTCCCTCAATCATTCATTCTCCAATCTGGTAATCCAAAAATTTCGCAATAATTTACACGAACAAAACTAACGTGAAACATCGGAACTACCACAAAATTTGAACTTATGTTCTATTACACAACTGAATATTACAATATATACAAAAAGTAAAATTTCGTTTACTTCAAGGCGAAAATAAAAAATATTTTCTCTTTAGTTAATCGTATCATCAGTATAACATGAGCACGCAATTCCAAAACTCCCACTCGAACGCTATTGTTACACAACATCTCATAAGTACAATGATCGAGTAATATTAACTTTGAAAAATTAATCAACAATCTCACAATTACCAAACTGTTCAACGAGTAAACCATCGTTTCAATATTTTGTCACAATGTTAATGGTAAATTATAGAAAATCAAGATTTGAGTAGTACTAAATATTAAGCATTTTGTTAACAACGTCTTCACGTTACCAAAATTATAAAATAACGTATAAAATAAAATATGAAATATTGTACAAAAAAACCAAACGGCAGTAAATAAATCTCACAAAATGACAATATTTTAAATAATATTTTTTGGCTTTCGTTCACAAATTACTTTGACTAAGCATCGTGCGAATCATTAATAAATTAAAATTTTGCGGAGCAAAATAAACAAAAACTTCCTTCACTTCAGAGAAAACACAAGAATATCTGTGTCGCCAAACACTGTTCCTGAATAACGGAAATTATTTCAATTACTCCCCATATTAAACAACAGTAATTTCAGAAACAAATTTCGAGATTGCATGAACCGTTTATAAAATTAGATAACGATAACGAAAATCCCACTTTTGGTGAACTACGGTAAAAACATTTTAAAAATCACTAAGCAGTAAATTCTAATCACAATTTCACGCAATCAATTTACAAGTAACTTTGAAAATTGTTACAAAACGAATTTTTCTCACATTTTGCAATACAGTCGAATACGTTTAATTGGGATACTTGTCCCAAATAACTAGCTGTCCCTATAAACATTTTCCGAAGAATATTCTTTTCTAAAACGTGGTACCGTATACAGTTTCGCGTAATTGGGACAGCTGCTTAATTGGGTCAAAATGATCTAGTCCCGATGTGTCCTGATTAAGTGGATTCGACTGTTTTCAAAAATTAACCCGTCCAAAATTTGCAACAGCAATTAAATTGGAGTGTTTGTATAAATTACGACTAGAATAACGTTAAAATCGCGTTAAAATCAATTATTATACATTTTTCAAATTTCTAATACATTTGGCAATAATAATTTATCACTTGGAGACAGGTGGCGCTACTACTGTGTACAAGTAATTAAATTATTTTTAATGCTGTAGCGGCCGTCCTAATCCAAAAAGAAACGAAAAAATACGGTTTAAAAAAAAAAGTTTGAAATGATTGAAGTACGTAATTAAAAACAAAAATATTTCTCCGGTTCGCGTCAAATTTTGTGAAAAACAGAAAAATCACCCAGCACAGTAGAAAACTCAGTGATGTAAACACAAATTTCAAGAATCTGCAAATGAACGCAAAAAAAATAATTTTTTTTGGTATTCTTTGGCAAAGTGCGTGTACTTTGAGTAAATAAACAAACCTTCGAGAAACAAAACATCTTGAAGAAAATAATGTACAAATAACAAAACACCATTGGACTTAGAACGGTACTTTCAAGATCTTATCCAAAAAATGAAACAAAAATTCATGTTTGTTATTCGAGTCAATAATAATTTACAGAACTATGTCAAATTGCATTTGAAAAATGATAACATTGTGCATCAGTAAATGAATATTACAGTATGTGGAGAAAATAAAATCGTGGTTACAACAATTTTTAAAGCGGAAAAAACGGTATTTTTAAATTACTTCCTAAAAAATAAAAAATATTTTTACTCTTGTTAATCGCGTCGTCACTACAACGAATTAAACATAACGAGCAGTGCCAATCGAGTTGGACAAATAAATATTCTTTACGTAAAGAAATTCAAACTGTACTGAATTTCAGTAAGTAAAAAATATTTTCAAGAATGGCAATCCACCACACAAAGTACAAAAAAATTTGGCGAAAACCACGTAGAGGTGAGTTGGATTTCCCCCCAAAAATCAAGATTTCCTCCATCAAGTTTTGTGAAGAGTGGGAAAATCTCCCAGCATACTCGAAAATACTAAGCAGAGTAAAATACTTGTAACACAGTGGAAAAAGCGCCCAACAAGTAGAAAAATCTTAAATGGCTGAATAAATAAAGAATATAGCACAAAGGAAAAAACTCACAACACAGAAGAAAAAGTTTCCAGGACAGAAAAATCTGAAAGCGTACTAGAAAAACACACAGCATGTAAAAATGCAAAATAAATGCAATATAGTAACTCCCTATAATAATTTTAGTATCCACAGTTAGTATCTATACTTTGAAAAAAAACTTCAAATACCAAATCAAAATATTAAAACGTGAATGTGTGAATCCAGGAATTTGTCACGGGATTTAAAGAACGGAGTTACAGCAAAATTTGCATTTACGCCTTCAACAAATCCTTATTGAAACAAAATTTCATACAAAGTGTTGAAGAGTAATAATGTAACGTAAAAAGTAAATGTAGTATTTCAAGCATATTGAAATGAACGAAACAACAAAAATTTCAATAATTTGAGTGGGGTCAATAAAATTTACGAATTTCAATAATTTGAGTAGGGTCAATAAAATTGTCGAATTTCAATAATTTGGGTGAGGTCAATAAAATTCTAAATTTAAAAAATTAGGGTGTGATCAATAAAATTCTAAATTTAAAAATTTAGGGTGTGATCAATGAAATTCAAAATTTAAAGAATTAGGGTCATTAAAATTCAAAATTTAAAGAATTAGAGTGTGATCAATGAAATTCAAAATTTAAAGAATTAAGGTGTTATCAATGAAATTGTTGAATATCAATAATTTGGGTGTTATCAATGAAATTGTTGAATATCAATAATTTGGGTG
>JAQIWS010001090.1:0-13476 GCA_034696085.1 Stigmatogaster subterranea | reverse complement strand
CATTTCAATAAAGGAAAAAAATCCCAACCCCGTGTGAGAATTTTATTTGTTTTGCTCAAAATTGTGATAAACTGCACGTACAATTTTCTTTTATTAAAACAATGCGCGCTAAATTCCAAGTACTCTTATTCCAATTAAGGAAAACGTCAATATAACGTACCTGGTTAATTCCTCTCCAAGAAAATAACTGGGAGGGATATTTTGTCAAGTAGGATTTTCGTTTCTTCCCCCCACTTCGAAGCCATTAAAACCGAGAGCTTTCAGTGACGTGGCACCTGTCAACGAAGTGTACAAAGGGCACAGAAGAACGCACGCGGAACCGAGACAACGACGCGTCTAGAATAACGCGAGACAAACCGTACACGAAAAAACAAACAACTATGGTGTTTTTAGGATTTTTTGTGAATTTTAGGGTATGAATGTTTTCAAAGCTTATAATATACTATCAACAAAGATCTTCGGTAAGAATTGCAACTTGACGAGGGAAAAAACTTTTGTCGAGCTCGCTTTGCGGCGCTCGCTAATCTCCAATTTTGGCCGGATTCCCACAGGGTTCGCGCTGCAGGAGCTAAAATTTCCAACTAAACATGTTGAAAGAAAATCCTCTCATCGTTAGTCGATCCTTTTCAAGCTCGGTTACTTTGTTTTACGAAAAACGCCCAACCTTGTGCGAATGACAAACGTTACGTTGTGTTCGGATTTCTACAATCCGCGCAAACGCGAAAATCTGGCGCACAAAAGAAAGGATTCGTTTGTGTTTTGGTTTTACTAAAACACTCAACTTCCGTCTCCTATTTTTCATTAACTCGCGTCTCAGTGCTTTTTATTGAGCAACGTTCAAAATTGTCTTCCTTTATTAACCCTAAGTTGTTTTGGATTAAGCGACTACATAAAAATCTTCTAAACAAACTCTGCGAAATTTAGTGTCTGCCATCTCACCACAGTTTCCTCTCGCACAATTTACTAAACAAAACAAAACAACTCAACCAACATCTTCACCAAAAAAAAGGAGAGAAACAAACCTAGAATAAAACATCCGACTTTACGCTTTTTATTTACTTTTCCTCGACTTAAATGGACGTACGTAACCAATCTGGTTGAGTTCGAAGTAAAAGAAATACATCACGTACACGCGTGAAATCTTTCGTGAAAGCACTTAAGCCAGTCTCGGATAATCGGTTGGAAATGGAGAAGACGGGCGAAAATAAAGTGAAAGGTCAACAGCAGTTTCCATAGAGATAAACAAGAAAACCCCCTACTATTACTTACAACTTACTTCTAACGCCCAACGTCACGCTTCCTGTTTTTACATTTCCAACACGGATTATTTGTAAAACCCACACAGAATCTCTTTTATATTTTCCTCACTCCAATTTCCTTCGTGCTTATTTTCTCTTCACTTGACAACGGCGTGAAGAAGATTGACGTAAATTTTTTCAAAGAAAAAAATTCCAAATTGGAACTCGCCTAATAACAGTAATTTCTGCCATCTAACAAAAGATTTGACAAATCGTGTAATTTTATTTTCTCCGCATTTTAAATTACCCCCGAGACCAAACAGAAGAAAACATCTTTAAAATTTAATTTACCATTTTCGCAAACCGATGTATCCCACATGAGTCTGTGAGAATCCTCATTGCTACAATGACCACTCGCAGGTGCACCTGGCACGAAATGGCTCACGCATGTGACATCCGGGCGTGCTCCAGTTCCCCTGGGTTTCCGTTTTCGAACTGGCACCCACTAACCACAATGTTTGTGCCGTGGTCAAAATGTCAAGGTTTTTTTGGGGCACACGTCAAATTTATCAAAAAAATAATTTTTCAGGGAGCAGGTGAATACAGAACCCACGACATAAAAGAATTTAGTTCGCGATTAATTATTAAAACCAATTACTGTTACATAGTCCTAAAAATAAATAGTTATAAGAAATAAATTAAAGCAAACACGCAACGCGAAGCGTCAAATAATAATACAGTAATAATAATA
The DNA here is from genome assembly GCA_034696085.1 of Stigmatogaster subterranea. NCBI lineage: Eukaryota > Metazoa > Arthropoda > Chilopoda > Geophilomorpha > Himantariidae > Stigmatogaster > Stigmatogaster subterranea. Next base: position 11,487 of record JAQIWS010001090.1, on the reverse strand, counting down.
AAATAAGTTGTAATTTGAGTATATATTTAAACGATTTTCGTGTCATATTTAACGAGTGCAAACGGTGGTCAGTTTCTATTAGCGATACTTTACGTGATCTGATCGATATTAATCGAAACGAGCCGCCGTCACGTTCGGTCAAATAAATGATGGGCGAGCCGGCAATCGCGGTTTAAGTAGAAAGAGGGCAAAGAGCAAAATTTTGATTGACAATTTCAGAATGCTATCAAAGTCACGTTTTATGGTCGAGACGAGATGAGCCTCCAAAAAGTAGTCTGCGAACTTCATTAGCGTGAAAGCTATCAAAGAGGATTAAGGGGATCTGAGACAAACGCAGTTTTGTCTACACGCCTCATCAATATCATTAGAATTATAGACTATACTGCAAATTAACGACGGCACAAAAGCAATTAGTGAGTAGTACTGTACTACGTAACTCGGTTTATACGACGGTCTTTTAGAGAGGGATTTTTTTTTTAAACGGTATTTTCTAAGTGTGTAGTAGCAAAAGAAATGGCAGAATTAATTTAGACGTTGGCAGTTTTCACGTTGAATTAAGCGTTCATTAAAAACAAGACGACTTTTACATCACGCACGGTCGAATGCTCAGTCTCGGGTGGCAAAAATGGCAGAACGCTTCGATACGTTCATTCAATTTCATCATGTTTAACTCATCATCAGTTCATCACGTCATTATCAAGAACTCGATAAAATTCACAACGCACCCAAACTCGGTCGTAATTTGATTTACAGCTATAAGCGAGTTTCTTAAAAAAAAAAAAATTTTACTTCCCCCTTTTAAAAACTAAATATAAATTAGTAAAATAGTCACGTCCCGCGTTACCACGAACGTGCTGTCGATTCCGCTCGCAACCACTGGTTATGACAACAGTAATAACAGCTCTTTCTTCCCCGCACTTTCACCTTCAATAAAACTCGCGACATAAAAGATTTTCAAGAAATTTTTCAACTAAAGTACAAAAAAATACATTCGAACTAATAACTTCACGAGTAAATATTTAAAATCAAATATTAACTCTTGTATTCACAGATATAGTTTTATAAATCAGTCGACAAAAAAAGGAAATTAATTTGAATACTATGCAAACACTTAGAAACGCAAACAATCACCTCAAGCTGTCAAATGTTTGCGAAGTGCAAAAGTCAATTTTATATTACAAATTCAAATAAGCTCTTCAATCCATCGTGCCACCCTGGTAACGTCTTGACAGCAATTACTAAGATTCACTTTTGTCTACATTGAATCACAAATTAAGCAAAGAGTAATTAGCGACACTTTTGAAAAAATGATAAATAAACTGAAGCGAAGTTTGATAAACTTCTCCAGATAAGATTTTAGTAAAGGTCAAACTTTCGCCAAAGTAGACGTCGTTGCGTATAAAAAGACGCTTTCGTATACATAATAAATCGGTTGTTACCTTTCCCTCACTCTATACACGCATGAAAAAGACAAAAAAATCAACCCCGGACAATTTCTACGTCGATCAATTCTGTTAAACTCGAAAACAGCGTTGGACCGTGGAATATTCAATAACAACACCCACGGATGAGAGTGGGTGGAACTTAATGTTCAACCGTCAAAACTAAATATAATCGCCAATGGATACTACGTTCCATTTACAACCCCATTCGACATTTCAAAAACGCACATACAAAAAAGCAAATATTATTTTTAAACACAGTCACAAAACCTGAACTAAAAAAAGAAACCTGTCAACAACATGAAAATAAATTAATAAACAAACATAACATCAGTAAAAAAAAAAAAAATTAATATATAAACGCACGCATTTCCCGAACGTCGTTACGAAGAAAAAAACCCCATTTTATAAATTACGTGCTAACACCTGCATCTCTTAAAGGATCAAAGCTGCACGTGAATGATACTATGGTCGAGTAGAGAAAACGGATGCGAACACTGGCCACGCGTCGATTGTGTTCGACACATCAACTGGCGAAGCGCCAGTGTGTCCTGCAGGCGGCTACAGTGAACGCGCTCGTAAGGATAAAGTCATGATTTATCCATGGAATAAGATAGATTTTGCTTGTTCCTTTCAAGCATTACTCCCTGCCTGGACTCTGCATAAAGCGACTACCGTCGTTATTCAACGACTACTGCACAGTTTTGCTCATATTTTTCAAGCAGAAAGATATAAATTGGGTAATGCATATATTACACGTCGATCTCAATAACTCAATAGGGAAAACGAAACGATTTTTTTTTACGAGCTCTTGCATTAAAGAGTGGAGTTCATAATTCACAACTACAAGTGCGTGCTAGAGTTTTACGTGAGCGAAAACTCGTTTGAAAAACAATTTCCAAGTCAGAACCGTGGCTTTAAACTGTCACATGAATTCTCATTACATTGATTTAAAAAAACTAAATCAACTAAGAAAAAGAAAACTCAACAGTGCAGTTAATTCGTAATTTTCACCGTAACCACAATGACGAGTTGATTATCTTTACTCATTAATTGCTGATTATTCCTGGGTCGTTGCTATGGCAATTGGAGACGCGCATGAAAACGCACTTGCCACCAGGCAAACGTATCAAACCATAACCCATAATGGAGGCACATTTTCGACACCATGCTCGCCACTTGTTGTCTGCCATCGGTTAAAGTGTTGTTGGAAAATTGCGCACCCTTAAGAGACCACCATGACGTCACCTTAAAAGCATTTCACTGCTGACGGTAACCCTACATTGTTTTTTCTTCCACCTCCCAATTCCCGATCTCAGCTTAAAATCGAGGTTAGCCTTAAAAAATTGCAGTGACGCAAACTAGAGAAATTTGTGCCGAAATTGATTACCTCTTCGTACCGCGCACTATTTGTCCAATCCTCGGGCGACTTCGCCTCGTGTTTACTTCCCAGGCGAAAAGGATGAAACTCGGCAACGAATCTCGAACGAATTCCTCAAATATTTCTTTTTTTTATTTTTTTATTCTCTGGAAAAGAGAAATGACGATTTTATTATGGTAAACACGAGTGTCCACTACGCTTTAGGGAATACGCAGAGTGCGGATTATTTTTATCATCTCGGAAGTGCGTTTTTAATAACACGAGGAATAATATTCAAAATATAGCGTCGGAAAAATGTTCCTGCAAGTTGCATCCGGGGATTTTGGTGCGGAAATATCGAGCAACGTTGCTTTAAAAAAAAATGCTAATACTAACAACAAACTGTTCGACGTTGATACGCAAAAATAAAAATGTAATCGGGAGGATAAATTTTTCGTGTTCATGGATCTGAATGATCATTCGCGCGTTTATGCTATTATCTTTGTTTACAAATCTAGCGTGGATGAGTTTAAAAAAAATGACATAGATTAAAAAAATTAAAAAAGAAAGTGAATCGAAGGCATAACTGATTACAGCTGTGCAGAAAGTAAACAAAACTGTCTATTTTGTAGAAAAATTTACAAACTGCGAATTGTGTAAACAGTCTTTCGGCATTTTATGAAATGGAGACCATCTGCCATCACCGAGAGGAAAACCGCAAGCACAAAAAAAAAACACGAAAAAAGACAAAATAAAAATAAATAATTTTTTTTTCTCTTTCGATTCCTGCCTTATCACTTTACTCGCCAAAGAATGAAAATAAAATAGACAGGGAAATTTATGACACGGAATAAATCACAAAAAAATGTTAGGCCGTTCGCTGTTAGTCTCGGTGTGTTTTCTTATTTATTTTAGAAGCGTAAATCTCTCGAAAAGAAAATGGAAAAGTCCCGCATTGAAATTGCGTATCAAACAAAAATACGCCGTCTATGGCTGAAGCAGTTTTCCAAGAACGCGCTGCGCACTTTATATAAGCCAAAAAGTTATTTGTCGCATTTTAAGACGAAAATAGGACAACCCAATTCAGTAGGCGATGGTTGAAAATTCAGGAGATGAAGAAGACGCCTGACTAAGTGAATAAAAATAACTTAGAAATCCGCTTAGATTCAATCGAGAGTGAAAGAGTTAGTCGAAACCGACGAGAACAAAAGGCGATTCATGTAGTCTCATTAGTCACAGGAGCTTCAGGTATTTTTAGCGAAATCCATTCGGTTAAAAACTTTCACTCGCGACCATGGCAACCCCGAAAGATAGCGGCATAAATTTTTAAACCGACCAAACATTCGTTTCGTAGCTTCGGCGCAATTGCGCGTGCGTTAACGACAGAAAAAAAATATAGAAAAAGAGAAGAAAAAAATTCTTGTCTTCACCATACTTAAAGAACAGCTATTTGAGCCAATAATTATTCTCTCTTTTTTCCCGTCCTTTCACGCAGAAGCATCCAATGACATCACCCGTATTGATGACACAGACGACAAAACCTCAGGAGTTGGCATGCGCGCCATGAATCTCTTTGGCCTGTGTCCAGCGTTCACGGCGTAATCCGCAGGCGACGAATTGGGCAGCCAAAGTCACCGTGGCACACTTGGCCAGTTTCTCTTCAAATCAAGCAGAACAAAGATGAGTCGTCCCCAATCCTACACTGTCAGCTACTTTGTGAATCAACCCTACGACCATGGAATGATGCCCATGATTTATTATGGCGATCCCGATTTACCAGTGATCGTCCCGCCCCCGCGCACCTTGCACGTGCTCGGTCATCCTTCCGTCCGTCAGGCTAAGGAACTAGCCCTCGGAGTCCATCACATGACCAGCGGAATGTCTCCCTATTTGCGTCCCGCCATTTCACATCTGAGGATTCGTCGTACTGTGTAGAAGACGCAAAAACAAATTTGTGTCTTCTCGAAACGACCGATAGAATCGTAGAAAAAAAAGAAAATTTTTGTTTACGTTTTCCTCTACTCGTATTTCTTTTTAGCTTTTATTTATCGTTAGCAATGCCGCCCGGATCCTCTCCTCCCATCTTTCTCGGCCCCATTCGGCCGTGACGAGGCGTGCAGGGCGGGCGGCCACGGAATGTTGTTACGGAGCGCTATGCGGTACTACCGCCTCTGGATCTACTCGTGCAACGGTGTTCTGTTACTCAGTGTGCTCGTGTTTGTGGCCGTCGGTGGGTGCATCTTAGCCGACGTGCGAATGAGGTTCGTGCCGCTCGCGTTGTATCATCCCACGCTCGTCTACGGTTACGCAGCTCTACTTCTCCAAGCAGGTATTCTGCAAGCGATCGGATGTGTAAGCGCGGTCAAACTCAACGAACGTTGGTTAAATGTTTATTGGCTTCTTATGCTACTACTTCTCGTCGGAGATGTGATAGTGGGACTTGCGTGGGTGTTTCTCTTCAGTAGTCTCAAAGCGGGACTCCCCGCTCATCTAAAACACCGACTTCACGCTGACTACGGTGCAGATAGTGACCGCACTGCCCTATGGGATAGGCTCCAGCAAGAAAACGCGTGCTGTGGAGCTCAAGGCCCTTCTGACTACAACGCCACCGAGTGGTACATCCATTTGCCACAAAGTCAGCTGCCAGATTTCAACGATACCACGTGGGGTGGCACTATATCAACGGAATCGTCGCAAATCTTTTCATCGTCTCGTGAGTATAATTTTCATATAAAATATTTCTTATTATCTGAATTATAAAATACGCGAAATCCATTAATCATCCCACTAAAGAAAAAAAATTTATGGGAGTTTTATAATAAGCTTAACTGCAATGGCAATAAATTAGGAAAAAATTCCTCAGGTCGACTCCGCATAGGTCCACGAATGTGGCTACCAGTGCCCAACAGTTGTTGCCGAGAACTCGAACCTAACTCCACGGCTTCCGCTTGTTGGTCTCGAGGTTGCGTGGACCCAGTGCGGCAGTGGGTGCAACGAAGTGCCGACGTGTTATTTATACTGGGTTACTGCATCATCGCCTTCCTCAAACTGTGCTTCCTGGGCATTCTTAGGTATGAGATACGAGAGATGGTGCAGAAGATTCGTCTTCTGCAGGGGGAACTTCAAGCACTCCCAGACCTAGCCAATATTGGCATGCCTTCACCTAATCACGTGACTACAACTTCACCATCTTCGGACGCAGATAAGATGATGACTCCCAATGGAAATAACAACGAAATTGAGATGAAGGAATTACCGCATAGTGAATCGCGTTTATGATAATAAACTAATTACGTACTTCGTTTCAAAAAAAAAAATATTACCTCATAGTGCGAGCAAAACTAAAAACTAAAACATAAATAAATAAAAGAGAAAAGTGGTAGCTATATAGTAACAAATTACCAGATTTACAGGAAGTTCACGTTTAAAACAATAATATTAACGAATAAACTTTTAATGATATCTCGTCTGTGATATCAACAAAATCTCTAACAAACTATAATTCAAAGCGTACAGCAGGTAAAACACACCCAGCGATGTAATAACGAGATAAATTACAAGATATACCATGTCTAAAATAATAATAATAATGCTAAATATTATTAAGGTAATAATAATAATAATAATAATTAAATAAACTACTATTTCTCTACTAAGAGATTTCACGTTCGGAACATTTAGAGTTCTGATTTCGCTATTTCTGGTCGAGTAAGCGAGTTATAACGGACATCTCGTAAATATGGGCCTTTGAAAAAAAAAATATATAACAAAATAACTAAGTGTAATGAAATAAAATAGGACAAGTTCATTATATTTATACTCGGTGACAAAAATGCTTATTCTCCTACCACCGCGTTACAAACTGAAAACGAGACTTTGTATTCCAAATTTTCACCAGATCCAGAAGAACAAAAAGAAAAAGGAACTTTTCCTCGTATACTATATATACCACTCGCTTAACAAGAATCCCAGCCAACAAGTATAACTAGGTTTTTATAAAATCAAACCTGGTGTTTATATAGAAAAAGCTGCATCGTGGTGTTCACGCTGTTTGTATATAATCGTTTTTTATTTACTGGTTTTCATTTTCTTCCCCTACTGTTTATTTATTTCTAATTCTAAAATTATTACCTCCTTCCTTATATACCATTTTTATCTAAATTTACAATTCCAATTTAGAACTCTTTCCAATTTGTAGAAAAAGCCAATTTCAACTCCCAGTTTGTTCAAATCTAACTCCATCACAGATTGCATATTTTCAATCACTCGAGTCAGCTCGACTGCCACTTTTCTCACTTTATTTCGACTTGTGTGAATGAAATTTTCCCCCCATTTACGTTCTTCCAAGCCAAGCACGTTACTCCTTTACCTTACCTTACCCCACCATTAAAAAAAAATACGAAAAGATTTAAATCACTTCACCCTCAAGTAGGGGAAGTGAACGTGAAATAATTTTCCCCACTGGGGAAAGCCTTTGTTTGTACAGTCGTTGCCATTTGTTGTTGAACTTAGACTAATTCGAGCACTCGTAGAATTTGTAGTCATTAACAGACTGAAAATAAAACTTCAAAAAAAAAAATATAAAAAAAAGAAATAAAATTAAATAAAAAATTAAACATAAAAAGTAAAATTGGCGTTACTCGAGTCTCGGTTATTTTGTTCTTTATTTTCGTGTTGTCGTTAATGGTCAACAGTTATCTCAACATTTTAGTTCCATCCGCTAATAAAAGCTTACGTTACAGTCCTTGGAAATGGTTTAAGTCTCATTTAATCTCTGAGAAACCCTATATTCCAGCGAAGGTCACGTGGGTCTCGAGACGGGATCTACTGAGAATTTATTCCCGTGTGACTTTGAACATGGAAATACAGCTTTAAGATGTTTGTCTACGTTTTGTAAAATAAAATCAGCTTAACTTTAAATCTAAGAACCCACAAACCAAACATCGAGTTTGTTTTAGTAAAGTACTAACTAATGATTTAAGTTTGATGGTAAATATTACATTCTGAAAATTTAAGAACCGCAAGACGATTTTTGTTCGCAGTTTTTATCTGGCATCGAGTCGTTTTGCAGACGCGTATTTAGCACATTTTTTCGCTTTTCCTAGAAAACTAGCACAACAGATAAGCAATCTTAGCGTTGCAAAACTGGTTCAGGACGCCTGCGTCTAAATATTCTAGTAAACGAAACTGTTTTCAGTCGAGCAGTTTATTCGGCTGCCAAATTGAGCTCCACAAAAATTCCCAACGGAAAAATGAAATTGGACGTTGAACAGATTGAAACTTCGCGGGGAAGAGAACGTTGTAGATGGTCAACTGACGCGTCCTCAAACGCTACCCCCACGGCGTTGATTTGGATCAGATTTATGCCTCATCTTCACTTTGCCAATAACAACGTTTATTGCACCATACGAGAAGTGCCCAACATTTGTCAGTTACCTAAGCTTCCAAAGGGACCATGACTTCTTCCACTCACGAGGTCTAAGACCATTGGATAACGACTATTGGCGTTACTCTCACCGTATTGTATCTTTCTTTTTTTCTCCCGACGCTTGTTTACTCGGTGATCAATTCGACTACGACTTAAAACTTGACACAGCTGTTCGTGGCGAAGTGGGTGCTATTCGAGCGGTAAATGCGCAAAAACGATTAAAAGCTATCAAACTCGTGAAATCAATAAATTAATCATCCAGCATACGATATTTATTTGTCAAATTTAACAATAAATGTTTTCACGGTGTAAAACTGTAAAATGACATTTTGTTATTTATATTTTGCGTGTAAAGCTGCAACGCGAAAATATAGACTTAATATTACTATCGGGTTAAGAAAAAAAATATTAAAAAATGAAAATAAAAAGGAGAAACGGCGATGTTGTTAAATCACTTTTTACGCGTTTTTTGCAGGGAATTGCAGCTAAAAAGACGACGGGTGGCAAGAGCCAAGAAAATTATGAGAGCGCACTGCACCAGTTAAATGCAATTTCATACACAAGTCGTGTTCCAAATAGAAAGCACGAATCACCACACAAAAACTTCACTATCAACCCCTTAATACATAAAAGTTACCCACCAACAACAGTAGACACAACACACCCAATAAAATCATTTTTATAGCGTCACAAACGAACAAAAATGGATGACAAATCTGAGATGAGATTCTGGGGAATTTACTTGGAAGCATTTAGCAACGCTTTAAGAGCAACCCATTACGTCGCCTTTGTAATTGACTTGCCCGACGTAAACTGCGGGTCAAGGCAGCAAACTCATTCTACAATGCAGTTAAAAAAGCAAATTGCGCGAACTCACTACGAGTCAAGTACGAGGTCAAACCAATGCAATCGAAAAGCTCTTCAGCGAAGTCACGTAAATGAATATTCCTCAATTTCCCAAGAGAATTGAGCAAGCACAGGTCGAGAACCTCTTGTTCCGTGCATTCAGTAAAGATTACTAGAGTCGTGCTCGATGACACAAAGGCTAATCAAACGAGTCCCCAACTACGTCGGCTGCGTCTTTGCATCGGCGCAATTTCGAAATTCAGTGTATTCAAACTGCATCGATATTTCAAGGCGCTGCGTTTTCCTAAAACTAAATTTGATTTTTTTTCTTATTTCATTCTATTTATAAGTTTCAATTTCCAACGGGCTTTAGATCATGCCTTATTCTTTTTTCCTCCCCCTCGCTAATATTAAAAAATTCGCGTGGGACACAATTCCACTGATGGAATTTTGCCAACGTCATATGGCAAAACGCTAAATTAAACTGTTAAAAGTGCACACTTACCACTCTAAAGTATTTTTTTATACTACACTTTTAGACATAACATTTTTTTTCTTCTACACCCTCGCGAAGTTATCCACGCGCGGTTAACTGAACCCTTAAAGGCACCTCAGATTTACATCGGGCGTAATATCGTGCGCGAGGTAACGAGATCAGTAGACTAGCCAACCTAACCTCCAACTCGCTTTATAAATTCAACGGTGACCACGCAAGGTTTTATCTCAAAACTTTGAACAAGATATTTCTCAAGCTTTATGTCTGTAACACGACCCGCTCGCGCGTGCTGGTTTCAGAACCTCAAATGTCCTTTTACAGTTGTGTGCCGGATTAAGACGCCATAACTAGAACTCAACTGTGGTGTCTTTAACACTGCAAAAGATGAGTCGGCTAGAACGGTATTCGCTCTTTTGATCTCCCAGTCTATTTGGTCGAACGTAAAAATGGAAACCCCTTCGAGTAAGGAGGAAAGAGGGGCAAACCATCTCCGTGAGGAATTGGTGAGTCGTACGTGTGTGATGATGACACTTGAAGCTGAACTGCGCTGGAATCTATTGGACAAGTACGGCACAAGTTGCTGAACTGACATATCACAGAGTGGGGTCGTCCCCGGAGAAAAATAAAAGCAACTTAAAAGCACCAATGTGAGACTCGGGTGTCACTAAACCTGTCTCTTTCTTTCTCACTCTTGAATCACAACGCTTGTAAAGATGACTTTCAAATGCATCCCAACTTCAAAGAAACGCTTGTCATTCATTATGCATCTCCCATCTATTTTAACGTCATTTGCATACTGAAAGGACAGTAAAAAAAGCATTATCGCAAAAAAAAAAAATCTCCACAAACGTAAATGGTGTCTTATCTCACAATTTCTTTTCATTTTCCTTTTTATAAACGCCCACTATAAATTTCCAATGTCGGCGTGCAATAAAGCTATTTTTTTTTCATTTTTTCATTCTTCGAGCGAAAAACATGACAGAAAAACAACTCAAAAATTTTTCTTCAAAAATATTTTTGCTTTCAGCATTGCATTGCAGAAAACAAAATTTTAAATGGATCTATCTCGAAAGCCAAATTACAAATTAAACGCATCTAAGTGACGAACCAACAACCAAAATTTTGCGCAATAACTCGCATTATTCCCTCGCGCTGCGGAATCCTTTAAAGTGATATTGCTACGTTACACGGATGTTTCAAGGTTCCAATATTAGAATAGGCAGTTCGCTTTCTCATCGGTTCGTAACTAAGCAACTCGTGTCGACAACCACAAGTCTTGCATAGCTCCCGGCAACGTAATGCACGTGTACATAGGCGAGGCCTGACAAGTAAAAAGCTATTTATTCTCTTTCAAATATAAAGGCTGACGAAATGTAAAGAAATTCACAAGAAGAGCGGATATTCCAACACGACCCCCTAGAGAGCGAACTACAAAAAGAAATAAGTCGATCCAGTTACAAGAAACCAATGGAAAGATTATGCGAGCGTGAGTCTTACCACTGTGTATTCAACTTTCTTTTTCCCTCGGGCTTGCCAAAGTTAAACACACTCAAGAGGAGGGATAACAAATATTACCAAACCAGTCGCATTTTCGACAAACCTTTTTTGATCAACGAAACGCTCACCAGCTGGAAACTGTATCGTCGATTCGGAATTCGAAAGGAAGGAAACACGAAAATGGCATTCAATTAAGCTTCTTATTGAAAAGAAAAGAAAGATAAGAAAAAGCTTGGAAAATCTCATTCAATTTCAAAAAAAATATTAAAACTGAAAAAAAAAAAATTATTTTTTTGAAGAGGCTCGTAAATATGCTCGAGGACAATTTTTTCCCCTCCTTTACTGATTTCCTAGGAAACGTTAAACGGGCTTGTTTCCTAGCAATTTTCACCCTCAAAACAAAAATATCGGCGAGAAT
>JAQIWS010001089.1:0-13480 GCA_034696085.1 Stigmatogaster subterranea | reverse complement strand
CGAATCATTTCATTCCTGTTTACGATTGCACCCCATCTTTTTCTACCTCCACGCTTCTTGATCGCCTAATTAATCATTCGCAAATAACTGTAACCTCTTTCAATTTGTCACGTCGAGCTCGTGTGTTCTCTTTGACCGATAATTGCTTTTCGTAGTTATACGGCTTTACCGCTTCCTAGCGTATTATATTAGGAAAAATATCTGATTAATTAAAGTTAATGACCGAAAATGTTAAAGAAATTTTAACTCGGTATAGCCAATTTTTATTTTTCCTGCATTTAGTACGCTGTCGTCACGTTACAAGAAGCGTCAGAAACGATGCCATTGCATTCATCAATTCGCTCTGATTATACCGGTCGGAGACGGCGTTAACACACATCTATTTTTCATGAATATAATCGCGTGCTCGGTCATTACTAAATGTAAAATTTATATTAGATTGAAAATTTTCATCCAAAAATTCTGTTATGTATATAAAATGTTAAACTGTTCATAGTTTTGAAAAAAGGAAAAAATTACGAATATAAAAATGGATAATCATCGCTAAGTTTGTAATTTAACTATTGATTTTCGTTTAATTTATGTTGTTGTTTTAAAATTTCATTGTGTGTATTTATATATGGAAAATTATTTTTGTAATTAGAAATATGATTTTTTAGATTAAAATAAAAATGTGCAATTTTAAATTTGTTAAATTATTTTACTGCGCAAGAAAAAACAAAAAACCAGTGAAACTGGTTAAGTACATAAAAACAAATTATTAACAAAAAATTACATACTAACTCTTCCAAAAAGCAATTATTTTGTAAAAATATAAATACGTATCCGCAAAAATAAAAAAACTATTATTTTCACACTGAATATGAGACTTATTTTTACAAAAATTTTGTTAATTGCACCGATCCTAGTTATCAACATTGTAAAAAATAATAAATACGTAACACCACGTGTTTATAAAGAAGACAGGAAAAAATTAGTTCAAGTGAGAAGAAGTACAGAAGAGAGAGAGAGATATAACATTCACCGTCGATGACACATTCGGGTCAAAGTCACTAAAACCCACTTAAGGCCACGTGGGGTAAACTCTTTCAGGAAAAAAAAAGAAATTAGAAACCACTTTTTCAAGAGTACATGCCATTTTCATGGTAATCACACGAAAAATTAGAGAGAAATGGACTTTGCATTTTTACCGACAATTGCGAAACGCATTTTGTGTCTGATCAATTTAATTGGCACACCTGAGTCAGACGCAAATTTGGCTTCAAGTTTGTCGGTATTATTGTAGCTGCAATTTGTTCCTAATATAATTTTTTTTTAAAGTTTTTAAAACTTGTGAATATTTGTGATAAAACATCTATTGCCAATGTTTCGGTACCGCCCTAAAAATTCACTAATAAAAACTATTCTTTTACATGTAAAATTCACCGTTTCCTTTTCTCTTGTGGTTGAAAACGAGTCCCGTTTTTTTTTAAAACTGCGGTTTTCCGTTCCATTCGGTGGCTTCTGAGTTCTTGCTTGGCACGAAACTGAGAGCGGATGAATTGACGCAAAATCGTTTCCCAGTTGGTTTGGGTCCATCGTCAAAAACGTGACCCAAATGGGCTCCGCACCTGGCGCACGATACACCCGTTCGAACTATACCTGGTTTCATAGCAATGAGAAGAATGTTGCCGCCCACTGATCATGGAAGGAGAACAGCAGCAGGAAAACAAAGGCGCGAAATAAAATTAAAAGAAAACAAAAAGCAAATTGTGAGACAAAGCGAAAATTAATTAATTAATTAATTAAAATAACAAAATCGACTTTTCTCCTACTTTCTATAACTTTAAATCAACATTTTTGAAGCCAACACCGAGCCAACGTTAAAAATTAATCGGAAAATAGAATTTAATTAAAAGATCGAGTGGTGTACCCACCATGAGAAGAATCCTGCTTCAACTTCACTTTTGTCTGATGAAGAACGTCGTAAAATGCCGGCCAACCCGATCCGGAATCGTATTTAGTATCAGAAGAGAAAATTTCTTCTCCACACACGATACACTCGTATATCCCATCGTCTTTGCATTTATAATATTTACCAGTGAACGCTCTACAACAAAAAACAAACAATTTTAGTGATGTCAATAACGTTACAAATAATTATTTTTCACCTTTCTGTTCCTTTTTCTTGCGTTACTTGATATTGTAAAGGCGTCAGTCTCTTTTTCAAATCATCTCTCGTATAAGGAGGCGTTGAGGATGAGGAGTTATTAGTGTTCATGTCCGGAAATTAGGTATCTTCGGTTTTCAGTTTTCACCACAAACTCCAAACAGCGAGATTGACTTCGCAGCAAAGCACGTGGCACTAGAAATAAAAATAAACATCTTTTATCTCAAGCAAATATCCTCACGCGAAGGAGTTAATTGCAAAGAGCACACACACGGTTGTTAAATGTTTAAGAGGTGTGGTTGTTTCATTCGTCGGTGAGGTTAAAAAATGCAAGAAATGGCATTTTTGAGTTCATTCACCATTCCCCACCTGAGATTGAAAATGCGCCCCTTGGCCAAAAAGGAGAGATTGGTTGCTCAACTAGTTGGCGTCAGAAAAATTTCGAGCCAGGTCAGACGTGTCATGGCCATGCAAAGCTTACAGGTTCAGTGAGGAATGGAACAGGGTGGAATCAAGGTTATCAGGTTCTTCTAAACGACAGTTTCTATCTCCTCCCTTTAACTATTTTTATTCACTCTCCTCGGATACCGTTTTAATCGTTACAATGTCGAATTCCAACCTCAAACGTGCTCTCGACTGAAACTCTGAAACCAAAACCTCATCGAGGAATAAAATAAAATTACAAAAACGAGCACTAAATTAGGTCAACGTGTGCACACGAGGATATTACCAAAACTCGCCTCATGGCACAGCATCCGCCACCCAAACGAGGAGAAATAAGCCGTGCTATTTACGGAGGATGGTCTCACTAAACTCTTACATCACTCTACTCCATTTTGTGGCGAATTAAAGCTCGGTTTATTATCAATATGTCCTTTTATGTTATTCAATACAGAAGATTCGCTTTGTGTTTACGTAACCAGCTACGTCACACCGTGTTGGTCTTTTCTCTTTTCGAATGTAAAATCAGATAAATATTTGTTTTTAGAAGTTTTTTCCTCAATGATGGGTTTGGTTTTAAATGTTTAGTAGCATAAAAGGGTTTATAAATTAAAGTGGATCGGTAAAATGCAAAATTTGTAGGGTTGAGCAACGTCGTAGACAGGTTGGTTTTAAGGGTTCGGCGTTCGGCGTTTGGTGATCTACAAACTCCCGGTAGATTTACGGTTAATTGTGGATTTATAAAAGAAGAGGAGAGTAGAATGTAATGTAACACGTAAAATATACAACCTGGATAGGACGATGAGCGAACGGAGAGTGCGAGGGAGATGTTATTTTCAGAATATGCGTTTTCCCTGCACTTGGTAATGAACATGCTCGAATCACCGGTGCCGCTTACATCGCTACTCACTCGCTCGCTCCGATGACTCACGCCAAATCGCACTCGCAAGATTCATAAATAAATCGATACCTACTATAAAAATCAAAAGGTGAATTTATTCCGTGAGTTACTGTGTAAATTAATTCACACCGCTGTTTTAAAGAACTAAACTTCACTAAAAATTAAAACGTGTCCCCAGATCCTCAGTCGCAGATCGAATTTTAATTTTTAAAACAAAACTTTAGAATATTTTACTAGTTATTTATGATAATTTATTTCCGCGATGAATTTTTCAAGTTTTGGTTGAACGCTTTCGGAGACGACACCGATGACGTCACGACCTTGGTTCCTCCATGTTCCTCCAACGTATTCAAGCGCCCTCTAGAGTTAACTTTTGACATTAATGCGACAACTTGTCGGCTCGTATTGTATCTCACCCAATGACAATTTGTGTCAAATAAATAAATGTAGTGTAATATTGATAGATGCAGAATAATACTGCTTGCATTTAATCACTTGCGGCTGTTTATATCAATTAAATATTTATTACCTTAGTAACGTTTGGTCAATTGTGTCGTAATCATAACCACGTGCATAGTTATTTATTTAACTCGAAAAGTGAATTTATTTTACAATAGCACTTGTTTAACGTTGTCGTATCAGCACCGCAAATGCGGTAACGAAATTATGATGTTGTGTATACCACGGATATTTTATTTATTGTATTAAATTTGTACTCCTCAATAAAATTGCAATTTTGTATGGTTGTTATTAAGTTAAAACAAAAGTTGTAACTTAGTTAAAATAATTTTTAAGTGTACTAAATATTAAGCCGCTAGTTGGCGTCGCGGTCGATGACGTCATGTTTAAAAGTATGGCGATAGACGTGAACGAAAATGTTTTGGGTTAATTTTTAATGTCGTGGTAAATTTGAGATTATTAAATAAGATAACGTTGATTTTATAACGTTTCTTTAATAATTCTTGCTCGATGTAGGATATTTTAAACTGCGAAGAGCTGCTAAGGGGAAAAATCAATGTCGGTAACTCGGTTTGGTAAACTTTATAATCGCGAAACGTTCTGAGACTTAAAAAACTTTCTTTTAACAGGTGCGAGATTTTGAAATCTATATTCACCGCTCGTTTACGACGACCCGAATAACTATTTAAGTGATCAACAAGCACCAAAAGTGACAAAAACAACAAATTCTGCAACAAACTTCTTCGACGCCATCTTGTCAACGAAAAGTAGGAAAATTTAAACTTAACTCGTTCGCAGCGTAAACTCAGATTTAATCAACTCCTCAATTCTCGGATATAGATTATACCACTTATATCCGAATTTATCTCTACACCGTGTTTATCTTATGTTGTTGCTTTCGTAATTTACCTGAGTCGGCTCTGATTTCATCAGCGAGAGACAAGACAATGTAATTACTAAGATTGCTTCACGAAGAGAAGTTAGCAGACCCTGGACTTGTATTTGGTAAAGGGAATTGGAGGAGAAAGAATGGTAGGGAGGATGGGGAGTACCGAGTAAGAATCTGGTCGCAAGTAATCAAACTCGACCATTACAATCAATATAAGACGTCTCTAACGAAATTAGCAGGCACACGATAAAATAGCAAACTTTACTCAAACAACTCGACATTCGTATTTTATAGATAATTTGTATCCGAATCTCGACATCAATGCCGGTCTGTCTCGCCATTGGAGTTTCGTGAGTCATTGGTCAATTGGGTCAACTGACCACAGGGTATCTCGCTCCACGAATGTGGATTAAAAAAAATTGGAAAGAGGGGAAATCAAATCGTTGTTCATTTTATGTGGGGGAATTTATTCGTTTACTGTATTCTATCGCCATCTTGTGTTGGCGTTGTTCGAATTTTGGTGCTTTATTTTACGTATGTAACAAGTAATCAGGTGAGAGTAAAATATTTATTTTGTCGAGGTAAATCTGTCAAATCTAATTCAAGCTGCTCATCTCATCTCATCTTCGAAGAGAGCTTTTGAGAAGATGATGAGAAAATATTTATCCTGCTGATAAACTGAAATAACGAACGCCCACTTGGCTCCAAAGGTGATCAAATTTTAATTGAAAATTTTTCAACGTATAAAAGAAACACAAAACGAATTACCGTACTTTAAGACTAAAATACAAGCTGGTGAAATGAACTAACCCGAATTACTTTACTTACTCCAACTTTCTTTTTAAAAAATATCACTTAAGATTAACGTGTCCCCGTTGCTTAGCTACAAACCTTATAAATAACCCAAGATTCATCTAACGTAATCTTTACAGCGGCAAAATCAGCTTAAGCAGTCGAGTTTATTTCTTGATTTTAATTCCTTTTTTTTTTTTTTTTAGAGGGGGAGGGGGGACAAAGTTTTAATTATATTTTATTCCGGTAATAAATCTTCATTAATTATTAAGTATATACTTCAGATTTTAAGAAATTTTTCCAGTTTTTCAATTTTGTTTATTTTACCGTAAAACTCAAAAATTTTCTTAAAACAAGAAAACACGCGTTTACTAATGCATGAAATTGATCGACCGGGATTTGTTCATAAATTTGTCACTATGCCTACGTATTTTTGCTGTTTAGTCTCCGTAAAGTAACCCACCCGTTGTGTTTTTATTTATTTAGATTTTTTTTTTCTTCCTCCTCCTCCTCCTTCTCTACTTTCTTTCTCTTTCTCCGCCCGTCGTTGTGGTGGAAAGAAGAGAAAGAAAGAAAGAAAACCCGCGTAAACTTTCACGTATCGATTTCTTGCTGTGGACTGTACTTTATAGTCGTATGGGAGTCGTGTCGGTAACGTCATTTTTAGAATCTACAGTACATGAATAATAGCTCGCAACGAAAATATTAAAAATTCTGTATCATTCTCCATTTTTCCTATAAAATATACTACTAGAAAACTTTGCCTAAATTCAAAAAATTACAAAATATCTGATATTAAAGTAAAACATATATCATATATATATAAAAATAAAAATGTAAGAACTCGAAATGGCGTTGGTGGCTTTGTCGGCCATCTCCATACAAATGGTCAGTGGTCCTGCGTGGCGGTTTCCCTTCTACAGCGTGCGTCATGAGAAAAACATGAACCGACGTGGGGAAGGGGAATGTAAATTAATGAAGGAATTACAATGGAGAGTGTGCTGTTAGTGCAGTGGGGGGGATTTGAAGGGAACAATGAGAAATGCGTGCGCACGAGGGACTCCGATTTCGGCTCCCGCTGCGCCGGCAGCTCAATTTCCCACCCGCTCGCTTTGATCAACGATGACCGAATAAATTGATTTAAAATTGGTCCGGGAAACAAGAACGAAAATTGTGAAATATCAGCTGGAAAAAAATAATACGTTTCTTTTCGTCGGGTTCGATGTACGATGCACGATGCGAGGTTATTTTATATTTGTATTTTTATTTTATGAAAGAGGGGGTAAAAAAAAATGTCGTTGAAAGCATTTTTGACCAACGCTGTGGGAGGTTTGGATTTTTGATAAATTTTTTTTCTTTTTGAAGTTTTTTTTTTGGAATATCAATTTCTTTCTTTCTTTCTTTTCAGTGTCTTTACCTCGAATCATTAATATTTATCAGGGGCAGATTTCTTCTCGTAGGTGCGATATTGGAAGTAGACTGAAGATGAAAAGCAGAGATGAATTTATATTCTTATTTTTTTTTTTGTGGAAGGAAAAGGTGGGAATACGAGCGCCGTTGAAAACGGATGTATATTTCGCGTCTTAAGAGCTGGGCTTAGATATGATAGCGTTTTACGATAACGATTTGGAGTCTTTCACTATTTTCTTCCGTGTTTTCCTAAATGGCTACAGATGACTCTTAAAACTCCCCGAGAGATGGCGCGGTGATCGCGTCTCGTGCGTGTTGAGGATTTTTGAATTTTTGAATTTTTGAGCGAGTTTGATGGAATTTTTCTTCTTTTTCTTTTTTTTTTTTTTTTGGCTTTTAAAGGTTGTCGAAGACTCGAAGACTCGAAGTGGCGAGCAACAAAAATCTCGAGTTTCGACGTTTGGTTTAAGCTTGATAAAATTTTAGTCGAGGAATTTGACTCTCTATTTTTGGAGTTGTTAGGTGTTGGTTTACCTACACCTAAACTTTATCGTCGACGACGCGACGAGAATGCGCGATAAACGTTGGAAATATTTCAAAAACGTGTCGTTTAGTTTTACGCTCTTATTTATATATATATATTTTTTTTCAAAATAGGTAATTTTTTTTTTGAGTGACGTGAATAAATGTTTATATCTCGGGTACAGTATGGTAACGCGTTTTTGCGTGCGTGGGCGGTGTTTTTCGGATCGATAGTTTTCTCGTCGATGTAGACAATAAGCTGATCTGTTACAATCCAATTTGCCATCACGTTTGGTGGTATTTCTTTTTGTATTAGCCTCGCTCCTTTATGGGGCGAATCCATTTCAGTCGTGGCTACAGAAGGAAAACAACTCGCAGAAAAATTGCCGGCTCTTAAAAAACACACATGGGTGTCTTTCTTCCTCTTCATTTGCATATAAAGGGTGAAAGGTGGGATGCGCGTGCGCGAACGCTGTCCATTTTATTCGGCTGCGTGTTCACTCGAGGGATGAAGAGGGAAAAGGAAAAATGCGAGTTATTTGCTCTTTGAGCAGATTTTATTGCCGAGTGAGGGCTATTTGTATTGAAAATGATTTTCCGGTCGGTTTTCGTCTTTTTTCGAGAATGAAGAAAATTTTTATTGAAACGAAGTTGGTTGGTTGGTTGGTTTGAGGATATAAATTTACACGTTACCTGAAGGGTGTGTAAGGTAAATCGGTAACTATAATAGTACGAAGAATAATTAGTTTAACGGGAAAAATATTGAATGAAAACTTCCCCGGGAGCAGTTGTGAGTCGCGTTTCAATCTGGGTAAGCAGGTGCCAGTTTGGCGTTGGCGTTGCGACATGCAGATCTGCCTAATGCATCTTTAATTAGTTTTAAATGATCTCCTTACTAAAGTGTTTGTGAGAATTTTGCTCAGGTTTTGCATACAAACTAATTTCTCCCGGGACTCGCCGAGTATGATGACGGCAGGTTTCTACCGTTGGTTGCTGGCTCGGTTCACAATTGATTTTGAAGCAAGTTTTGCGTTGGCCTCGGTTTCGTTCGAGGTTCGGTTTGGATTATTTCTTCGAACCACGTTAATAAATTTTTTTTTTTTGAGTGTTTTATTAATGCCTTTTTTTTTTTTTGGTTTTTTTTTTTGGTGGCAATTTAGCGATCGCGAGGTTAATTGACTCGGGGTTGGATTATGCATAAAACGAATTGGATTATGGGAAAAAGGAGGAGGACTAGGTTGAGGAAATGCGCAATTATTATTCGAATTTGCCGATGGGCGTGTGGGTGTATCAATGAAACGACGGTAAGAAGTCACGTGGCCCCAATTGCTCCGTATTTAATCACAGGGTAGATTATTAGCCACGGGCTCATTACGTCATAAATTTGATCCAATTTGAAATATTAGCGTGCATCGTCGGGCAGCGTTGGTGTCGCTCGGCTCTGTTTATGTTAGCGGTGGCTGTAAATTGTAATTAATTCAACCCGCCGGAAGATCACATGTTCCGTTAGGCACGGCCACACAAACCAACGCCGCACGATTCAAGGGGCGATGATGGAGAAGCTGCGGAGCCGCGAATTCAGTGCGAGTCCCAGGCGACACTAACACCGCACCGTCCATCAATCGACTACGCCTACCGACCGCAAATGTCTCTGAAGGCGAATGACATTTGCATGGCGTATTGTGTCCGCTCGCCCCTTTATCATCTCAACGACAAACATCACTTTATCTAACACTTTAGGGCGCGAATTAACGAGTCTGTTTAGCGGTTTTGTCGTCGTGCGCGGCAGTTGCGACGTCGTCTCGAAGAACGTGTAATTAAACTGATTTGGGCGATCGAAGAAAAGTTTAAACCCGGTTGTATATTCAACCCGCCACGAGGGGATTTTGAGTCGTTTTCTCTTACATTTTCTCGAGGTAATTGAATTGCATCAAATGTTGAGTGATTGGTTTTAAGGAGTTGGGAGGGAAGGAAATTTCTTTCTTTCTTTCTTTTTCCGCGGTGTGGTGTGATTGGGTTTTATACATACGTGGAATGATTTTGCTTTGTCAGTCTTGTCGGGTTTAATTAAAAGACACGATGGACGTCGAGTAAGTTTTTGGTAAGAAAAAAAAAATTAAAAGTTTTCTTCACACCAGAATTTTCCAGTCTCAAACCAACGGCGCCATCTGTGGACGCGGAGTGGTATCAAATCTCAACCGTCAAAACGGATTCGTCGTTCTATTTTTCGACCATACTACCATTACGTTACATCGCATCAATCGTTTCTCTCTCTTTTCTGAAAAGCGACAGCGGGAGTCATCGTTCGCTTTACTGGGGACTGTCAACGACGAGTCGACGACGAGGAAAAATAACAGAAGGAGAGGCGGAGTGAGTGTAAGAGAAACACGGAGACTGCGTGAGTGCTCCATAAAAATGTCTTTAAATGTTTTTTACGAACACTATAATCACGTGAGGATATGAGTTTCGTTTTTTTCTGCTGTTTAAGCAAGTGGAGTATCAGCATTGGAATCTCTAATCTGATGTCGACCAGCTCGACTAACCAAAGATGGAGAGAGAGATATTGAGGAAGGAGGAAAAATACACGATAAAAGCTTCGTTCGAAATGTGGGTTTGGAATAAAGGATAATCTTTTTTTTGTTTTTGTTTTTTTGTTGGTAAAATGTTCGGGAATCACACGCGTCATAACGTGTGTTTGGGATTAAAAGAATCGATTGCGAGGGTGGATTTGGCGTTGTGGTTTTAACCTAATTCAAGAAAAGCAACACCTGTGCCGAGTCCTGATTAAAACACGAGCGCCCCTTCGCATTACGAGAGATAAAGCTGCACGTTTGGTCCCCAGTAAGCTCGCTACAACGGACGGTCCTCGATATCCTGTGGCCGACAACAGATGCACTTCAGCTCACTTTAATGGAGTACGCAGAATTCATCCTCAGCAAAGTACGAGAGATTTCGCTATTTCATGTTTGATTCATACTCAGCCGGCACAACCCGTGTTCCAGCTGACAATTATATAGGGCGACGTTGCCTCCCTTGCTCCGACTAACGCAGATAAGCCTTGATTTAAGCGGCTTCGCCATTGTGTGGCTACAGAAATTCAGATGTACCCCTAAGCCGTTACGCACTTGACCGCACTTGTATGAATCTTCATTTCTGAAAACTTCACGCTGACTTCGCACTTCTTCCACCTCTACTTCGTGTTTCTCTCCCGCCTTCTCAATTCCAACTCTCAGAGCTAAACTCGTGTGTCATTCGCTTCACAATTTCATCACCGAGCGTTGTATTATGCCGTGTAATTAACGCCACGTCGGAACTCTCGAGGGTTTCGTGAATGACGACAACGAAACACTCACATAGGTACACAAAAATTGAAAAAATTCGAAAAATCGAGTTTTTTTTTTGTCAAACTTGCGTTACTCGTATTTATCCATCCGTTGAGAAAGCGAAGAAATTCACTTTACTCCGGGTTCATCTTTTTATCAGGACGCAACGCGGAGTGCGCGATATCAAAAACGATCCAAATCATTAGATCCAGCCACGGGAAGAAAATTAAGCGAGAGTGCAGGTTACTAAGCGAGCAGTTTATGACGGCAATTTCGCGAGAACTAATGGAAAAATAATGGCTAACCAATGGATGTCAGCAGCTGTCATCACAACTGCTCTTCCTCATTCGACCACAACTATCAAACTCACTGAGTGATAATAAGCCGACAAATTACGCGACACAAACACAAAAGATCAAAGTTAGATTTTTAACGCCTACTTTTTCTTTTGATGTTTGGTTTTAGTTTTGAAGTTTGCTGTCTGAAGTCAAACGTCAATGTTGTACGAAACGGTAACGTAGACTTCATTAATAATTAACGCGTAATTGTATACGGCCAATTTAAAGCAGGAGTGGAAGATACACACATCGAAATTGATGGACAGTTTCCGCTCGTGTTCATTGACGGAATAATTATCCAATTCAGTGTCGAATGGTGTACGTACTGCGTAAACCGTTAAGTGGGCGACATTTCTCGAAACGAGCGAGATAAAGTAGCGAGCAGTCGAATTATTCCCGTCAATCAGTTTTAAAAATTAATAAAAGTTTTACACAACTTTCCAACTTTAAAAAATTCTGAAAACTTATTAATTCTCCAGGGTCACGTCGAAAAATCTATTTTGATAAAGTCGTTTTGTTTTTCGACTTCGCCAAACTGTGTAATGAAAATCCCAGCGTCATCACCAATGTTTTTCTTACATCGAACGTCGTCATGACAACACCATTTTATTTTTTATTTTTATTTTTATTTTTATTTTAAAAAAAAACATTTTATTCAATTTTTAATCAAATTTGTTGTTGTTGTTTGACGTTATTAAAACCTCTTCGCTATGTACACACAAAAACACTCGGGTTCACTCTGTAATCACAATTTACCATCTTGTCATTTTTGTTATTGAGTGTAAAGTACGTTTGATTAGCTTCTCAAACATTATTCCCCTTTTTGTCTATCTTTTTTCTCTCCGTCGTCTTAAGTGCCTTCTTTCCCTCACTCGCGTTTGGGTCGATGAGATCGCATCCCTAGCGGCTATTGGGCTCGGTATTCTTCCTCCCGTCTTTTCTTTCCTTTCCCCCCCTTTTCTTTTACTGCTATCTGATTTCGCTGACAATATATCTGGCGAGACATTCGTACTGTTTGTCACTGTCGCCAAATGCTGTGTCATCTGTTCGAGCAATGATGTCATTTTGCCTCCTTATCGTCGACGCGGTGTGGGCTGCGGTGCGGTTGTCGTTCTTGCGCCGTGGAGCAGAGACGATGAGGAAGGAAACTATTGTTCGTCACTGTAATAGGAGCAATTGAATGAGCGAGCTATAAATGGTGGGGATTTGAGCTCGTTTAGTAATTGGGGTAAATTCATTCTTCTTCTTCTTCTTCTTCTTCTTATTTCGTCGTCTCTTTTCTCCAGAGTTCGAATTTTTTTTTAGTTTGGTTTAGTTTGTGTGTCTGTGGCTGATTATTAGGTCAATTTGACAAAGAACACGTTGGCACTTCGTGAGTGGAAATGCCAATGAAGGGTTGACTCTTTAAGACTGTTTTTTATTATATATATATATATATGTACAGTAGAAGTCTAAAAATCCGGGCTACTTAAGTTGTCAAAAAAAGTCCGGATTTTGGGGTGGATAACCTGAGAATCCGGATTTTCGAACCTGTCCGAATGTCAAATTTTTTCCTGAAAATCGAATTTTTATCAAAATTTTTTGTCAGATTTAAAATATGTTAAAATAATTGCTTAAATGTGATGTTTTATAAAATTTTTTCCTTAAATTTGAACTTTAAAATTACTACTTGTAGAGTAGAAGTCTAAAAATTCGAATGCCAGAAATCCGGACCACCCGAGAATCCGGATTATTTGAGTTTTCAAAAAAGACCGGATTTTCGGGTGGACAATCCGAGAATCCGAACTTCGGACCTGCCCGAATATCAAAATTTTTCCCTAAAATCGAATTTTTATCAATTTTCCCCCAAAATCGAATTTTTGTCAAAATTTTTCCTTAAAATCGAATTTTTATCAAAAAATTTTTGTCAAATTTAAAATATTTCAAAATTCGTCCTTAAATATGAAGTTTTCTCAAATTTTTTCTTCAATTTGAACTTAAAAATTACTGTCTGAGAATCCGGAAAATTCGAAAATCCGGACTGAGCAAATCCCCAAGTAGTCCTGATTTTTGGACTTCTACTGTACATATATAAGAAAAATACAAATAAAGAGTGGGGAAATGAGTTTTAATTTAATTCAAATTATTCAGTCCTTTTTTTGACGGGTTAACGTTTTAAATGGCGGGAATGAAGACCCAGTTTTCGTTTTCATTTACTTCGATAAAAAAATAAATTTTAATGAATTGCGCGGTTGTCTACCTTTAGGCGCGAACTGC
>JAQIWS010001088.1:0-13495 GCA_034696085.1 Stigmatogaster subterranea | reverse complement strand
GATTACGATCAAACTAAATCCCAATATTAAAATTTAATTAACATCGACGAGTTTTCAAAACACAACTAAAAAAAAAAATTATTTTATCATGTTAATCTCTTCGTAATCACGTTCGAATAAATTCTTACCTTAAAAACCCACTTTCAAAATCAAAAAAATCTTTTACAAATCACAACTCAACTCTCCAAAAATGACTGAGCTTTGGGAAACCCCCAGCGGCTAAAACAACACCCACAAAAAAATTGTTCACGAAAATAGAAAATACTACCTAAAAAAAAGGCGGCGAAAAGTTGTCGAGTGGACACAAAAATGTAAACAGCTTTCGATTACTTTCTTCGAGACACGTGATTTTTATCTTAATGCAAATCGATGTTAACAACTAAAAAGAAAAAGGAAACAGCTGCAAAAGTTGCTTCTCCTTCTTCAAGAGGAAGTGCAGTCACCGAATAGGACTCGCCTGCGGTCGATGGCCGACCTTGTTTGCAGGTTCGCTTGTTGTGAAGGCAAAAATTCCCTTTCCCCTCACTCAAAAGACAACATTCAAGCGCGATTGTATTCCTCCTCCAAATTACGTGATTTTCTCTCGCCGCGAATAAATTTACGGAAGCGCTCGTTTGCTAAAATGAATAGAAAGAACGTGACTGGATACTACAACTGTTTCTTCCTCCTTTTGGAAGATTATAAACCTAAATCAGAGCCGAATAATCATCTAAGCATTTTTGTAGGAACAACAAGATGTTTTTGTTACTGGACCAAAAACAAAAGCGAAAAATCTGTTCGCTATTGTTATTTATATTTTACAAGGCAGGGCGAAGAATGTTTAACCCCTTTTTATAATAAACAAAGTCCATTTGTCATCCGATTAATACGCGATTACATCAGTTGCATTCTCTGTCATTTAATGCAAAACAACAGGATCGAGTTGAGATTAACGATTTACATTTCCAACTCTAGACCACTCCGTAGGTGGGCTAACGTGTGATTTGAATAAAAAGCAGTTTAAGCAATAAACCGAGCTATCAATCTCGCTCGGAATGCTCATTAACTCCAAACTAACCTCGCCTTCTAAAAACCTCTTACCAAAAATGTAATATAATTTGTGAATGTACCTCTCTTTGACTCAGGTTCCAGGTGTTAACGACTCCGTGACGGTATCTCGAGCTGTCTTGTTAGACGTGCAAACTCCACGCCTATTTTCAGTCACAGTCGACGCCGGTGCGAGTCTCATCTTTAGCCCCGACGTTCCACTCGCTTCGCTGACAGCTCATTATGTTTACGTGCGAGGGCAGTTGAGAATCGGTTCCGATGACTGCAGGTTCAAAGGTCAAGCAGAAATCTTGCTCACGGGTACTCGCATTACTTTACACTTCCTAGCACCTAAAAGACAAATACAATTACTTCAGAGTTTGATTTAATTTACGTTGCACAAAAGAAAAGAAAAATTTCTGTAAAAGTGAAAGTGTTTGACCCGAGAAAGGGTCGTGAATGAGAACGTTTGGAATTGGAATTTTTTTTTTCTGGGCTTAGAAGTTCAGAGCCTTGGTCATAGAGACCTATAACTTGAGGAAGAAATCCATTGCTGTACATTTGGGTCAAAATGTCTACCTAGTTAAATTAGGACACGTGTCTTGGGACACACGCCCAAACAGCAAACAAAAGACACCGCCCTCTTGCAGAAGTAGAAAACTGCAATATATTAACGATATTGTAGCTGAAAAAATACAATGGATACTTAAGAATAAATAACAGTTTCTAGATGAGCGTGTTGACCGAGAAAAGTAAACGTTAGCGCCAATTTTAGGTATAAAAAAAGGCACGATTGATAAGAGCGCGATTATTTTCTACTCAGGAAAAATTGACGATCATCCGGCGGTTACCGACATGGGTTACAAATTCTTAGGCGTACCAGAAGGTGGTCGACTGGAAATCCACGGAGAAGAAAAACTATCTTGGACTAAACTAACTCGTACCCTCAAAAAATCGACAGACACGACTCGCCTGAATATTTTATTCGACCATCAGGTACACACCTGGAAATTACAAACAACTTTCTCTTACTTTTCGCGCTCTCAATTTTTAATAGATGTACCCCAATTCCAACGCCTCGGATATCAAAGGTTTGTGGATCTACGCCTTTGAACCCGTCACTGGTCAAGTCATAGCCTCTGGCACCGGATTTCACAGTGCGCAGCAATTAGGAATGTTCATAGCGGGTATAACAAATTATATAAATAAATAATAACTAAAATTTACACTACAATCTTTTTCCTCCCCAGAGGTGCCATCTTCGGCAGTCGTCATGTTTGCAATCCACCAAAGTTTAGACATCGAAGAATATAAAATCCGCGATAAAATAGCGGATTTATTCGAAATTTTCGTGTATGGTAGAATTACAGGTGGAAGTAAACTGAGACGCGTGCGACCAAATCAAGCGTGGGTGTGCATAGCGACGAGAGGTAACGATTAAAACTTGTTACGCAGCAAACCACATCATAAATCCACTTACTCTTGTCTCTAGGAAACGGAACTGAGGTATCCAACTCACGTATGACTAATGTCCAAACATTAATTAGGCAAGTGGGACACTTCACGTATCACGTCACAAGCAGAATTCCTCTAAACGGATTAAACGCGCAATTACCCTCACTCGAGTTCCGAGTGCTCGGCATCCCTCACGTTCCGCTGGACGAAAGTATTTTATATCTCCTAGACGACGCCTCATCTTGGAGACCGAGAGATCAATTAGTAATCGCATCCACGGATTACGATTGGCAACAAGCGGAAGTATTTACCGTCATACCTTGTCCCACGTGCAATCATTTCCAAGTCAAAATTAAAGGTATTATACGTGACCAAAACTTAGCACCATAAATTTTTTTAATCCCCGCGCCATTTGTCAGGATTTGTGAATTATACTCACTGGGGTGAAGTAAGTCATAACGTAGACATGAGAGCGGAGGTTGGATTACTAACGCGCAACATCAAAATTCACGGCGAAATGGAAGAATCTTGTTACCCACCACAAAAATGCGAACATTTTTCGTTCGATACATTCGGCGGTCACATAAAAGTAACGGATTAATTATGGATAAAGCTATAAATTCTCAACTGCGCGCTTTGGGTTAGGTGATCAAAGGATTCGAAAACGTTCACATCCAAGGAGCAGAAGTTTACCACATGGGACAACAAAGTTTTATAGGTATAATAAATATACTGTCTTAAACATTCGCCGAAATTTTATTCTTAACTACTCCCGTCTTTGGTCTCAGGAAATTACCCCATTCATTTTCATCTCGTGGAAGAAGTGGACAACCGCGTTGACCCTCCCTACGTGAGATCAAATTCTATTCACCATACATTTGCGAGATGTGTCACGGTCCACGGCACACACGGACTCTCGGTACACAGTATACCAATTTCAACCTGTCTGAAATATTTGTTTAATTTCCTTTTCAATTCCAGGTAGAAAACAACGTCGCCTTCGATCATTTAGGTCACTGCTATTTTCTAGAAGACGGCGGAGAGAAAAGAACCGTCTTTGACGGAAATTTAGCCATTGGCACCAAGAAAGCGTACCTAATACCTTCGGACAGGTAAGTTTAACGAATCTCTATTCAAACTAGCCACCTGACAATTCTCCTTAATTGATCTACTTCCATTTTTTTGCTAACTCAGCGGACCAGCTTCATTTTGGATCACGAATCCACTGACAATCATGCGCAATAACGTAGCGGCGGGGTCGGAGGTGACGCATTATATTAAAACCAAAAACTCAACGTGTCATCGTCTAATGCGAACAAAAATTTCGTTGTCTATTGTTTGTGCTCGTTCGTTTTCGTACCTGTTGCGTTTGTGCGTTTCGTTGCTGTTGTTGTTGTTTTTTTGTCGTTCCTCTCTCAGCATTCAGGTATTTGGTACTTATTTCCCGAAGAACCCGTCGTTCTCTCCTACGGCAAAGGTTACATGAAACCGGACGAAGCGAGACACACGAAAATTCTCGAGTTTCACAACAACGTCGCTCACTCCAACCTAAACGTAGAAATTTTTAACCTTAAAAAACTACGATTAAAAAAACCTTTAAAAAATCGTACTCCTCTAGATCGGTCTCTTCTTCGACGGAAAATTAGGCAGGGATCACAGCGTCGATTCCTTCAACAACGGTTACAACGCGAGAAAAAATCCTCTAGATCCGAGTTCAGATCCAGAGACCATCGAATTCGTGCGCTTCACTGGTAAAAAAAAACCCAAAAACAAACAAAAGATAATTTAGTTGCAAACACAATTAAACTCGCTATCACGCGAGATTACATAAAAACATTATGAATGAATTTTTCGTGCTCTCAGGTTACAAAAACCGGATGCAAAACGCGTGGATTCGTGCTAACAATGTCATCGTTTCGCAATCGTCGTAAGTTAAAACTAATATATAACGTTCTTTTCAAAACGGAATGAGTAGGCGGAACGAGTTTTCTCATAAAAGGCTATCGCTATCCTCATATCCGTTTATCACATTCTCAATTGAAACATTGTTGCATATTTGTATGCATTTCAGGTTCGCCGACAGCCTCAAGGCAATCACGTTTGCACTGTGAGTATAGTGGCGTGTCTATAATTATTTCTTACGTGTCTTATCCCTTAAGCTAGACATCGTTAATTTTCCCATTAATTAAAACGACAAGAAAAAAAATTTTTTTTCTTCTCAACTGAGCGCGCACTAAAAATAATCTTTTTTTTTTCTAGTGGAAGTTCAGGTGTGCAACTGTTAATGGATTCGATAATCATCGGTGATTCCGACAACGTGGGTGAACCTACGCGTTTCTTATTCCTTAACGGGACGATGTTCGAATGGCCGAGAGCATTGCCGTTACCCGGATTATGTTGTTTGTAAAGATTATATAAAAAAAAAAAATTGATCGATATTACACTAAATAATTTACCTCTAGTCATTTACCGATGTTGGGATTCATCTTCAACGAAGGTCCAGTTCACGTACGTCGGGTTTGGTTCGATCGTTTCGCGAACAATGACGTCAGAGAAGCGGGAGCGTTCAGTTATTTAACTGGAAATACTTTCTTCGCTTCACCAGTCAGCAGCGTGTCGTCCGTTAGTTTTGGATTTTCCGATCCGGTAATATTACCTATAAAAGAAGTAAAAAAAAACAGCGTATTTAACATCGACTTTAATCGGGTTTTCAAATCGCGTGATTAATGACTGACTGTTAACCTACTTCTCCGAACCTTATTAACTCTTTTCTTGTTAATATTCGCCTTCGTGATTTACAAGCGGGACAATAAGTCTTGACATCGTGTCCCACTTTTACAAGTATGGCACTAAAGGCGCGATTAAATTCACTTTTCCTTATTCTCGCGCGCAGAAAAATTTGTCTCGTCGACCGAGAATAACTCCACCTCAATATTAAAAACATAATAATTTCATTTCAAGGTTGGAGGAAATCGCGTACTCGACAAAACTCTCGGACGCGCGGACGGCGAACGTACGAACACGTTCCGGGATCTCGACGGCAGCGTCACCGGCGTAGCGAACAGCACCGTACTCCGTGCATCGACTTTCTCGTTGACCCAGCAATGCGTGGTTCACAACACGTGGAAGGCGGCAGTTTGCCCTTATAATTACATCAAGGCAATTAATCAATCATCTTCAAGGTGGCAATTTAATTCTAAATTACTTTTCACAAAACAGCTCCGGTTTTATTGGAACGTCAAACCAGATTTTTACAAAGTTTTCCTCACGCGAGACGACCAACCGCAAAGAGTAGAAACTCAAATCGGATCATCTCACACCGCTTTTCAAATTACCCCCGCATTAACGTACATCGTACATTTTAACGGTTCGATACCGGAGAAATTCAGCATCGTCGGCGTCGGACTGGAAGGGTGAGTTCTTCCTTTCAACGCGAGAATGACTTCGCGAATTAATTCGATATTCCCACACAGCGGAGTTGGACAACGAATGGGAATCTGCTTACCACCTGGTGGTAGCTTCGTCCTCAAAAGCACCTCGTCTAACGGGTTCATCCAATCCACGCATTCTTTATCAGAAGTAGACAACGATGTCAGTGGAGGAAAATATTTTTGGGATTCATTTCGCGGGTTCGTGAATCATCCATATAACTCGAATCACCATTTGAAAAACTTTTTTCTTCTTAATGTTTAGCATTCTCTTTATTAAAATGGTTAATCCATATCCACGCACGGCGGACGATTTGACTGACTGCCCCGGGCCTTCCTATAAATACAACGACTCCTGTCCGACGGTGGAAATTCACGTCACCGGAGGAGATTTAAACTCAGGAAATTGTCTAGAACGTGCTTATCCTACTTATACCAAACTAATCCCCGTGAGTATTTAAAAAAATATATTTTTTTTAGCGTAATTGCAAAATGTATAATTTTACTTATAGCAAATCACAGCGCAAATATCCAATTCTGCCCCAAGGACGCACTTCAGAGTGGGAATTCCTTCCGCGGTAACGATTTTAAAATTAAAACGCATTGCGATACTGTAATACCTAATTCTATATCTATTTTACAGCTCGGAGCTGGTTTAACGCGTCCTTTTACATCCGTCAAAACATCTGTGTAACTTCACGCAAACTTCGTATTATGTTAATTTGATCATCCAACTAAAAAAAGAATCATCAAATTACTACCACTAAATCAAATATTAAAAGTATCACTGTTGAAGGCTGTGCCTTATATAGAAAATCCAACTGTACATTCACTTAAATACGATAATCCCACTCTTTGCAACTTGATTTACTACTACAGTAAAAAATTTTATTCTAGTATTATATTATTTAAAAAAATTACTAAATCAGGCTGCAAAGCTTAATAAAACTTCTTTAATGACATTGTAATTTAACGAGTGCCTTGTATAAAAAATTTTCTTCGTTCTAATAATGTTTTTAAAATAAATCTCCAACGTTCCTCGATTTTGATCTATAAATATAAATAACATCTCCACCGTGTTGGTGGCGCCATAATGCGAGAAATGCACGCGGCTACTCCCGGTTCTCCAAACAGAACTAATCTCGCTATGCCGTAAGTTAAACTATTACAATCCCATCGATTTTTCGTCTCGCATCTCGTCGAAGTTGCCGATCGGAGTTCCCACCGAGAATTTTTTACAACCATGCACCGTAATCACTAATCATGCCTTGGAAATTAAAATTGGGTAATGTTATCCGGACGTGATTAAAAACATCGGATTAGTAAGTGTTTTGTTTTGTTTACAGTTGTTTTGGGGATGTTTACGCTTTGGTGCGTTTTGCTCTGGTATATTTCATTTCACATGGATTGGAATAAAACGGACAACTACTCAAATCGAGTTCCAGGTTATTCCGCATTTTAAACCATATTTTTAGCATGCTCTAATTTTTTCTTTTTTAATCGGTTTTCCTCACAAGTTTTTTATTACTTTCAAGGCCTCGTTTCAGCGCGCAAAGTTTCTCGTTTAGCTTTGAGTAACTCAACTCGGGTTCAAGTATTTCTAGCATCGGACGAAAATTCGATGGGAGGGATGATAGCTGCTATAAACAGTATAATAACCAACACAGCAAACCCGGTGCATTTCTATCTCGTCACTAACGAACTTCAAGTCAGACATCTGACGTAGGCGGAATTAAATTAATGAATCAGTCTCAGGATTTAAAAATTGAGATTGAAACCTAATTACAAAATATTTTTTTTTTAGTTCTTGGATACAACGATCTAAATTATCTAGGATATCTTATAACTTAACCGTTTTTCCTTATTCGTGGCTCAAAGGAAAAATTAAAAATCTAGGCGACGACCAAATTCCTAATAGAGTAAATAAATTCCTAAATCACATAACTTAATCCTCGTTATTTTCATTAATTAAAATTAAAATCTCCTTTTAAAAGATGGATTTTGCTCGATTTTATATTCCCGATCTCTTCCCTAATATCAACGGAATTATTGTTCACATCGACAACGACGTCATCGTGCAAGGTGACATCGGGGAATTAGCATCTACCTCAATTCAAAAGCACCACTACGGTGCGTTCTCCATCGACTGCCAGTCAGTTTCAAAACGTCTAAGTCCTATACAAGTACTCCTATTATCCTCCCACCCGATTTATGTCAAAATTGTCAAATTTATCGCCTACTCTTTCTATCTAGAATACATACGCCAATTACATCAATTTTAACAACTATCGAATTAAAAAACTAAAAATGAATCCGACAGCTTGTTCATTCAACACGGGTGTATTCGTAGTCAACGTAACTATCTGGCGTTCCGCCAATCTCACCGCTAAATTACTAAACTGGATGAGTTTTAATATGAAGTAAAATTAAGTTGTTTAAAAAAAAAAAAAAGGTAATCAAACCTAAAATTAATTCTTTTTTAAATAGGGAAAAAATTTACGCGCACGAAGCTGGATCTCAACCTCCTATTATGATTGTGTTCTATAATAAAATATCAGCTATTGATCCGCTATGGCACGTGAGACATTTAGGTGAAATAAAAGATGTAAATTTTAAGTGTTTGTTGAGTTAACTATATTACTTTTCTTAAGGTGTGAGTGGAGCATCTCATTATTCGCCACTTTTCTTACGTCAATCAAAACTTCTCCATTGGAACGGGCATTACAAGCCGTGGAACGGACACTCGGCGAATTCAGATATTTGGGATGAATATTATATCGATGACCCTAGTGGTCACTACAAGCCCGTTCGAGCTAAGATTATTTTATAAAAGAAATTTGAGAACTAGGGTTCAGAGTTGTTTGAATCAATTTTTGTACTTGTATTATACGATGTAATCTTGTGAAAATGTATCGGAAATTATAACTATTTATACAAATGTTTTGTATGTGAAAATAAACATGTTCATCTAAAGATTTTAAAATGTGGTGACAACTTAATCCTCCCAGTCCCAGAAAAAACAAATTCTCGTCTTACCTGGATTTTCAGTCGACAGGCTGTTTGGATCATTGAAGATGGAGTCGTTTAAAAACCTCAAGATTTAGAAATACGTCGTAAATTGTTCACGGATGCAAAAATCGTCATTGTGATTTCGGTTTCACAATGCCTAAAAAGTAGAAAAAATAATAAATCACGTACTTAGTTCGTTGAATAAGTTATAAATTGTTGTAACGAAGTTAACCCTAACTTAACCCTAAATCAACGAGCACCTGCAATTTATAATTTCTGAGATCTTGAGGCGAGTATTTTGAGTCTCCACTTGGTAAAATATCGAGTTAGAAGATCGAGATGTCTGAAAAATAAATATTTCACCAATTTTTATCATTTCGTATAGGTAGCACAGTAGATGAGCAAAGAGATCTCGCTTCCGCGGAGATTTAAATTTTTATGAATTTTTGCTTTCCATTATTGACACTAGAGAGCGACAGTCACCGTACAACATGGCGGCTACACTCAAAATAATCACGTCGCGCTTAACGAGAAATGTGTTTGGGAGTGAATTACGATCACGATGCCTGAGTTTGTCGAGTATAGGACGCACAAACAAAAATCATACCACAGGTAAAAATTACATCACGTGCTTTTTTAACGTAATAATCGGTTAAGTTAATTTTTTGACTGTTTCTCTCTCGTAGGAATAGTCGAAAGCGTTGATCGCGATCCAGCGCCTTATTTTTTCGATAACAAAGTTCAAGAAATACTTACGAAAATTACCGGATTAGATTTGGAAAAAATTTTTGCACCTCAGCAAATGAAGCCGTCTGAGCCAACGTACAAGTTTGCCACTGCGGAAGAATTTCAAAAAGTAAAATTTTCTTATAAAAGTTTTGAGAAATATTTTTAGCTTATTTACTATACACTTACTTGCATTATAAATCAGATGATCGATGAGTCAAAGACACGAGCAATGGCTAAACTTCAATTGACGCCTGTTATGAAAGAGAGAGAACCTATTACAACTATTTTATCACGAGATCCTGAATTAAAAGAATTTGAAAATTGCACTCTACTTTTTACGGATGTAACTTATGGAATATCAGATCGGGTATATAAACTCATGGTGAAAATAGATAAGTAATTACTAAATAAAATATTTACCATGTAATAGAAAAGATTAATCGTGGCTCGTGATCCTGACGGCAAGCTAAGACAAGCAAATTGGGATGAACGCCATCGTATGAACCAAATTTTTTTCCCAAGACCGGGCAGAAAATTAACGATGCCGAAGATGTTTGAAGATGAACATCTTCAGGTTTGAGAGTGTAAATCATACTGAAAATAATTTCTTATAATCTACATTACCTTTTACAGAAAGTTATTAATCAAAAACAATATAAATTCGTTTTGGACCGAGCGTGTGCACAGTTTGAACCTGACGACCCGAATTACATTCGAGTATGTTCAAGTACCAAATGGTAAATTAGATAGCGACCATTTCTAATTCATTTCGTTAATATTATAGGTGACTAAAGCAGTATACACTCATATTCACGCTGAAAACGCTTACCATGATTTGCGCTCAACTCGCCATATTGGAGCGATGGCATTTTACTTTGCTTTCCACAACAAAATAGACGAACTATTACTCGATATGATAAACAGAGAATTGTAAGTGGAGTGAAATAATTACCCTGCAGTTTTAATTTATCTTTTTTGTTTATAGGTTAGAAGACGCAGTTTCACTCGTTCAATTATTTTTCGTTCTGCATCCGCGATTTACTGAAGTTACCGTCAATCATTCTGAACAGGTTGAGTATATCAAAGTAAGTAACCTAACAGCAACTTAAAAATGATCTTAAGATTTACGATGCTGTTTGGTATTATTTTGCAGGCGTATGCAGCAAAATCATCAAAACGAAACGAAATTGAATTAGCAATAAAGGCTTACCAAGAATTTAAACAACAAAAAGAAAAGACAGAAACTGAAATCAAAAGAGCGCACGGATATTCAAATTAATTAAGAAATCGTGTACAAAAATAAAAATTTGTCTTATTTAAAAAAAATAATTTAAATAAGTTTCTATGTTTCTGTGTTTTTTTGTAATCAAATTCGTCGCAAGTATGAACATTTCAATTTATTTGAAAATTACCGCTTAACCAAGATGTTGCTAACACGCAAATCTAGCCAGTTAAATATTAAGATCGTCGTCAGGATCTTCTTCGTCGAAATCGTCGGCAGAGTCGTACTCGTAGATAATTTCAGAATTTCGCTGAACATCGTCGTTTCTGCTCCTGATCGTAAAAATATTATTATTAATCACGACAAGTACGAAATTATTTTTCGTCAAAAAGTATATAAACTTACTTTATATACGGTAAAACTAATTCTTCACGCGCTGCCTTTTCTTTATCTTCAAGCTGCAACTTAAATGTTAAGCCAGCTGTTGGATCAATCTAATAAAAAAATTTTTTTTTTTAAATTTAGATTCATCATCTGGAATATAAAAATAATTTACGTGAGTAGAATCAACAGGATGTCCTACGCTTAATTTTTCAAATTGCTCTAAACCATACGCCGGTGTAATCCGAAAATAAATCCTCTGAAATTTAAATTTTGATTAATAAAAAGTTTAAATATCCGGTTACTACAGCCACATATCGAACTTTTGCCGTGGTTTTTCTATTTTTTCGGTGACTGATATCGCATGTAATCTCATCATTATCCCTGGACAATAATTTTAAAATTGTTGACGCAATGTATTCGATATTTGGTACCACATTACCATGGTGAAAATCATGATGAAGCAATCCCAAAATTCTTACTTTTTTACCTAAAATTTGAAAAATAACTTTTTTATTATGTCTTATGCAAATATATATGTTAAAAAATACTAACCAGACTCTTCAAATAATTTCTGTATCCTGTCTATCATCTGACAGAGCTCTCTTACATTTCTGTGCAGCAAGAGTCTGCTGAGAGAATCAATTACAATTAAAAACTGCGACGTTTCCGAACCGCGTAAGGGTTCAAGATATTCGGCGAGATCGGTCTTCACCGTTAAGTGGTTGTCTTTATGATCACTATTGGTCCAATGCGTCGGATTGCAATATCCCTCAACGTGCGTGATTTTTAGTTTGTCACCAACGTTAAGCGGTTGAATGAAATATCCTTCGGGATGATCATAACTAACAATTTGAATATCGTAATCACTGTAAAAGAATTTTTTTTAAATTATAATATGAATAGTACGGAAATTGCAGGGATTAAATTACCTTTTTACATGTTCTTTGATAAAGCATGACACTAGGTCAATTCCACTAATTTTTTGAGAATCTACCGGAAAAAATTCATGTCAATTGTCAGCTTTAATTTTTACACTACGTGAACGATTACCTTCGATGACGGCAAACTGCCAATCTTCTTTACCTGCTACGATATCTTTTAACATAATTAAATCTGTATTTCAGTCCCGAATTAACACACGAAAGCAAAGTAAAAGTAAATCAACTTCATACTACATCCGCCATTTTATTTCGATCTCGATAAAGAACAAATCCGTAACTCGTTGACTGCAGCAACGCCATCTGATAATGAAATTGGAACCAAAGTCCGATTTCGATTCTTTTTGCCCATTGTACCTGACTTTTTAACATCAATAACTAATTTATCACTGTATGACAAGGATCTGTTGCTATCATAATAAAATTTTTAAAGAAAAAAAAAACTGAAAATAAGACAAAATAAAATTAGTAAAATACTGGTTCCTTATTTGTACTAAAAGCAACAAGAATAATGCGCAAATCGCGCAAAGCAGGGACAGAAAAACGCGCAAAGCAGGGACAAGAAAAACGCGCAAAGCAGGGACAAGAAAAACGCGCACATCAGGGACAAGAATATCGCGCAAAGCAGGGACAAGAATATCGCGCAAAGCCGCGAAAACGCGCAAACCGCGCCAAGAATATCGCGCAAAGCAGGGACAAGAAAAACGCGCAAAGTAGCGCCAAGAATATCGCGCAAAGCAGGGACAAGAATATCGCGCAAAGCAGGGACAAGAATATCGCGCAAATCGCGCAAAGTAGCGCCAAGAATATCGCGCAAAGCAGGGACAAGAATATCGCGCAAATCGCGCAAAGAAGGGACAAGAATATCGCGCAAAGCCGCGCCAAGAAAAACGCGCAAAGCCGCGCAAAGAATATCGCGCAAAGCAGGGACAAGAATATCGCGCAAAGCCGCGCCAAGAAAAACGCGCAAAGCCGCGCTAAGAATATCGCGCAAAGCAGGGACAAGAATATCGCGCAAAGCCGCGCCAAGAAAAACGCGCAAAGCCGCGCTAAGAATATCGCGCAAAGCAGGGACAAGAATATCGCGCAAATCGCGCAAAGCAGGGACAAGAATATCGCGCAAATCGCGCAAAGAAGGGACAAGAATATCGCGCAAAGCCGCGCCAAGAAAAACGCGCAAAGCCGCGCCAAGAATATCGCGCAAAGCAGGGACAAGAATATCGCGCAAAGGGACAAGAATATCGCGCAAAGCCGCGCCAAGAAAAACGCGCAAAGCCGCGCCAAGAATATCGCGCAAAGCAGGG
>JAQIWS010001087.1:0-13505 GCA_034696085.1 Stigmatogaster subterranea | reverse complement strand
TTTTTTTTATTAGTGTTGAGTTAAGTTTTTTGTTTTAAATTTGTGGCTTTTTGTTTTTGTGGGTTGGATACGTGGAATAAGATATAAGTGAGTTTTCTGTGAAATGACAGACGCGTGAGTTTTTGTTCTTATAACCTGACATTTTACTGACGGATAATCAATTGATTTTTGGAATAAAAAGGAGTAACCAAAAAGGAAAATTGAGGAAAAATAGGTATAATCGACGACAAAAAATGGAATAACTGAGAGAGGGAGGGAGAAAAAATGGAGTTAAAAAATAAGATAATATGGAGAAGAAAAAAAAAAATTATAGGAAAGGGAAAAAAAAAATAACCAAAAAAACAAATTGCGATTGAAGGCTCGTTCTCTTAAGAACCCTGAAGGGAGGCAATTATTGAAAGGTGTGACACCCCGCGCAGCGTTTGTGATGCGTTTCCCTCGTGGCTGGCACGTGCTGCCATCTAGGAGCCCGAGGCACGCAACACGAGCTAAAGTGGCGTCTGGGTTTGTTCTTGACAGCTTTGCTGGCCCCTTCATCATCATCATTATCATGATTCGAAGGTGAGAGTTAAGTTTGGTATTTTGTTATGCAAATGGCGGTTAAGGGGAGAGGTTGTTAGTTGGAAGAAAAAAGTGTTAATTTTGTGGCTTATCGTGAAAGGGTGAAGTAGTGTAACCAGTTTATTTTTTATTTTTACTTTTGCCTTTCGTGTCGTCGTTCAGTGAGAGAAAATGTCGGCGGTCGCGTTGACAAAAAATCGTGTCGTTGTTATTAAAAAATATATTTGAAAATATTCTGGTTTGGTTGATTTGTAATTTATAATTTATAATAAAAATATATAATTTTGAGTTTGGTATAAAAATCATCATCGAACGCGTGAACAAATTCGGGGCTGACCCGCGGATCTTAATGAAGATTAATCGCTCGCGCTTGGAAAATCGGTGCCTAGCAAACGTATCGCCATCCCTATCTTGACACCTGCAAATTATGCGTGCCAACATTGTACACAACACACACACAAATACACTTGAAGTGCAGTTTAGTTGCCCGTGGCGGGTACCACGAACGGACCACCCACCCACTCTTGTCTTCTCCCGCAGGTGGCTCTTAATTTATAGAGAGAGTGCGAGGGAAAAAAGCTTGCTAGGTGGGCAAGTAGCATCCGTTGGCGTCTCACACACGCGAACCAGATCCACCAAACGCCGGAACCGTGCGCGAGTTGGAGGCCCGAGTCCATTTCATTGAACTAATGCGGGCCCTTTACGAGCCAATAAAGGGCAGACACACTTTTGTTAGCATGCCTGCAGTCGCTTTAATGGGAGGCCCCAGATTTCCAAGTGTATTGCTCCAAGTGGCAGTGATGAAC
This sequence comes from Stigmatogaster subterranea, assembly GCA_034696085.1. Taxonomy (NCBI): domain Eukaryota; kingdom Metazoa; phylum Arthropoda; class Chilopoda; order Geophilomorpha; family Himantariidae; genus Stigmatogaster; species Stigmatogaster subterranea. Next base: position 12,138 of record JAQIWS010001087.1, on the reverse strand, counting down.
TGACCAGGTGCTACTGATCCCACCCACGCGCCACTTGAGAAGAAGGAATTCTTTCCACGCAAGTTTCACTCTCGTTTGCTGCTCGATTTTACTCATTTTTTTCTACATATTGTTCTTTTTTATCCGATGGGAGTGAAATTTCGTGTTTATTTCTATTTTTATTTTTATTATTAATATATATGTTTTTAATTTTTTTTTTATTCTCTGTCGGTATCCACCTCCCCCGCACGAATGAAATAAGTACCACGCCTAATTACTATCAAGTCAAGGGTGGAGTCGTGAGGAGTATCGAGTGACTTATATGTTCGAGTCCACTACCATATTTTTCACTTTTTTTTTTTTAATACCCTAACATCCCTTTCCCACTTTTTTTTTGGGGTTTTGATTGTAACTGCAAGATCCGTGATTTTGGGGTTGATGACGCGTGATGAAAACGAAATAATTGTAGGTACAAAAATCTCGACGGTGTTTGGTTGTTGGTTTAGCCGAGACGATGCTTTGTTGGACGGCAGAGATTTTTCGGAGAGTCCGGCGAATCGGTCGGTGGTTGGAATTTGATGGGGAGGAACGATATCGATCGGAGGATGATTGCGCCGGGTATTTTTTTTTTCTTCTTTTTTTTTTTGCTGGTTCTTCGGAGGTTTTTTTTTATCTTTTTTTTGTCGGTGGTAAAGGATATTTTATTATTTCGAACGATTGTTTTTATGATTATTGCTATTTATTTTTGTTGCGTCTTCGTTGGGTTTGGCTAATTTCCAAAGCTGTTTTAATACGAATGGAATTTTAGCAGGCATTGACGATCATTCAGCCGAACGGAAATCCCGGGCTTTTTTATGACATCGGACAGTCATGGCGCAACTTCCTCGTGGATATGGCAAAGGGAAAGGCGTTGTCATCGTAACAACAAAACTCAAGGTCACCGAAACGCCGTGGAACGTCGAGGGAAATGTCCATCTCATGATGGTTTCCACGTACAAAATACATTACACCTCCAAAATCTCATTGCCAACTCGCTTCGCGTTGGGATGATGGTTGGTCCCGCCATTAATTCGCGCGTTCCGCGATGGGGATGGACGGTTAGGATACTTCACCAAATTTTTTTTATTTCTTTAAATTTTGTAATTCCTTCTTTTCCTCCCCACCCCCATTCCAATTTCTAATCCTCCTACTTTTCTTTTGTGCCCTGCGTCTACGTTATAACTGTGGATAATTTTATCTGCCAGATTGAAGATGATGAGTGAAGTTTTTCGTTTCGCTTATCACTTATCAAAAAGAAAAATTTGTTACTTTTTTTTTTTAAACTCGTGGTATGAAGGTAAAGAAGAAATTATAGGAGCGGGGAAAATGGAAAAAAGGGTCACGAGAGGCGATCGGGGATGAAATATCTCCGCCCTCTATTTTTTTTTTCTCCCTCTTTTTCCTCCCCCGCCGTCGTTGCGTATCGATCTGATCGCGATTGCCGTCAATAAAAAGAAGTCGAGGGTTAAAAAAGAAAAAAATTGCAGTGCGTGGGCGTATTTAAGATTTTTGAGATTTAGATTTTGAGATTTTGAGATGGTTAATTTTTTTTGTGAAGGATTTTGAAACGCGTTAAAAATAATGATTGGCTTTGAAATTGCAATCACGGGGTTTGTTGTTGTTGTTGTTGTTGATGTTGTTGTTTTAAGGGAGATCTCGTTTCACGGGACCCCTCCTCTAACATTTGGAGTGAGAGAGAACGCTCACTCATTCACCTGTAATTATTTTTGAGTAAATACCTGTCAAGAGAAATTACTATGCGCCCGTCAGGGTAACGATGCCGGAGTTGATGTCAGGTCAAGGCTCGCACTAATTACCCGATCACGTAGTGACAACATCAAACCAGATATGATATAAATTGAAAGAAATATGATGAATAAGAAACGATAATGATAATAATAATAATGGCGGGTAATGGGGATCAAAGGATGAATTTTTTTTTGGTAAGTGAAAAGAATTTTTTGAGTTTTTTTAAAAAAAAAAATTTTTAAATTTTTAATTTTTTTTTGTAGTTTTATTTCCCCCCTTATTTTTTCTTTTGTTCATTTTAAAATTCTGCAGATGGTGAGGAAATGAAACGAAATGATGGGTGGCTGAATCCCAATTCCAAATAAAAAAAGAAAAAAAGAGAGGGTCGGGGAATGAATGTGGGGGTGGGGGCTATTGTTTCGAAGGGGGCGAGATGGGGAGGAGTCCAGCAACCATTTTCACAGCCAGATTACCACAGTCCCACCATGAAATGTGTCCGAAATAATAAAAAATGCAAATAGCCTCGGCTTTTGTTACACACCTGGGAGCAGACGCTCCCAGCCTCCGCCATATTTCACGCGGAATAATTTGCAACGACTGCCCACTCGCATTAAGAATATTCAACCATACCCACCCCCATCTTTTCTGTCTATTTTTTATTCCTTTATTTTGTACTTTTTTTTTTTTTTAAACTTTTATAATCCCCATCCTTTTTCCCCCCCACTCCCCCTTCTTCTTCTTCTTCATCCCCAACCCTCTTAACTTCCTCGTCTTCCGACCTCCTTTTTCCGACGTAAACATTTTTTTTTGTGTGTGTCAAAAAATAAAATACACCAAAAAAAGTTGGTAACCTTTTAAACTAGTAAAATACTTTTATATCCCTCCTCCTTCTCATTTCCCCCCTAGATGAGTGTTCACTAGCCCCTTGAGGGGGCGAAATTTATGATTTATGTTACCCCCTCCTCCTCCCAGTTTGAGATGTCAGTGGCACAGACATTCGAAGCGATTTTATATATTTTTTTTTTTAGTGTAAAGCTCAAAATTAAATCTTGCCGATGAGTCACTGGTCTTTCGACTTCCGTATTGACGGGGGGTCATTGGACGGACTCCTCACCAACGCCCCCTGGTGGCGGTTGGGACTAAGACGTGCCGGAAAAAGCGGGGGAAAGAAGAGAGGGAGTGTCCGCAGTAAAGGTTAATGCTCATCGATGATGTATTCACTGAAAAAAGAATAAAAAAGGTATAATAGGATAAAAATGGTAACTGCTGTGGGTGTTGTAATTGAAAGTTTATATTTTTGGTAATGGTCGCGATCAATCCTTTGACCCCAGATTTTTTTTTTTAAGCTTGGGGTTTTTTTGTGTGAGGAAATGTGAGGTGTTTTTTTTTTTTTAAGATGGTGGTGTCGGTTAGTTTTTTAGTCTTTTTTAGGGTTAAAAAAAAGGAGTTTGTAGAGGGGGGTGTTTTTGGCGTGTTTTGTGCTGAATCGTCATAAAGTGCAAATGCACAAATGACCACAGTCAAACTGGCCCCAAATTATAGTGTGGATGCGAAAACGGCTGAATCGGCACAAAATTTAAAATAGTGTTACATGGAAAAAGGGAGAAATGTGGGTGTAGGGGTGTTGCTTTTTTTTTTTTTGTATATACGTCTTTAAAATAGAAGGGAGAAAAAAAAATATGTTGGAAGATAAAGAAAAAGAGGAGAAAATTATATAAAAAGTGATAAAAAGGAAGAAAATATGATTACACGTGTCCATCTTTTTTTAGCGGGAAAAGAAACAAATTTTGTGTTTTAGCATTTTATTTTTGTGGGCAGAGTGTTGAAAGTCAGTAGTTTTTTTTTTTTTTGGTACTTTCTGTTTGCGCGGCCTCTATTTTATTTTTTTTTTAAAGGATGAAAATTTCATAAATAAAAATGTAGAAGAAAGGGAGAAAAAAAAATGGAGTCAATTTTTGAAAGAAATGCACTCTCGTGTCGTATTTGAATGGTGTCTGTCAGCAGGGCACGTGATTTGGCGCGCCCAGCGGGGGCTAAGACATGTTCATCAAGCAAAGATCCATGATGACAAAGCCATTTGATGCTGAAACGCAAGACTAGATGCCATTGGACAACAACATTAGGCTTAGAGGAGCTTACTTAATTTCATTACACACACACTCGGCAATTGTGTGTTTCCATCAAATACACACACAAACACACACACATCCAACCACTGTCGTCAAGAGTCGGAGAAAATTCTGTCGATAAATCCATCAAAGTCGACAGATAAATATTTTTTCCTGATTGCGGAGGAAAAAAGATTTGCGTTTTTCGTCTTTTACTTTTTACCCTAAATTGAAGAAAAATATTAGGAGTTCTAATACTACAGAAAGTGGGGGTAAAAAAAAAAATAAAAAAAATCTTTCACTCGTTTTTCCTTTTTTTTGTTGTTGTTACCCTTTCGTTCTTTGGGCTTTTAATTAGGTCGACATAATTTCGCTTGCCGACTCCCATTTCCTGAAGTTTGTGGAGAAGAAAGAGGAAAAAAATATTTTTTTTGTATGTGTGGTCGAAAATAAACAGCTCCGAAAGGGCAGCGAGCAAGCAAGCAACTTGCAGTGTTGAGTGGGTGCAATTTCCTTCCCGCCATAGGGAAAAATGCAGCTAGCGGGGTTTGCCCAAGTTTCAATTTCTCGCAGAACAAAAGCAAGAAGGCAATCAAGGTCCCTCACTTGGTTGCATGGAGTAATTACTTTCTCACAAGGACTGCAGATTCCTTTTTAACACACTGCTGGGAATTATTTTCCTCATTTTTACCCCGATTTTAACGATGCCCAAAAACCCGAAATAAATTCTCGTTGTTCGAAAATGGATTTCGAGTTTGGGATGATCTTGTGGATTAGGATTAGTATTTTTTGGGGGTTTTTTTTTTTGGTGGGGGTGTTTTAATTTTTTTTTAAATTTCCCGTCTTCGTTTTTCTTCTTCCGAGCGATGAATGCGGTGATTGTGGGTGATAAGGCGTTTCTACCTCTACACGGCCCAAGTGTTTTTCATTAAGAAGAGAGCGTGGCTTCTCTAAAACGCGTCTTGTTCGCCATAAAAAGAGAAAACGGGGAGTAGGTTTTAAAACTGGGGGGTAGTACCAAGCAGCAACCGATGGGGCAATCACAGTCTGATGAGAGATGCAGCCAATTTCACACTTTTTGGTCAGTTCCACGGATTTTCCCTTCTTTCCCCACCCTTCCTTCCTCAACCTTTATCCTCCATTTTTTTTCCTTTCCCTCTCTCCCTCCCTTTTTTTACAATTTTTAAAAAAATTTTACTTCCCACCTGCTAAGAAAGAAAAAATCAGGTGTTGGTCGGTGATGATTTATAGTCGATCGAAGATGGGGGTTAAACGAGTTAAGATTATATATATAAAAATAAAAAATAAAAACCAAACTACGTCGTTATTTTATTATTATTTTCACCAAAAAAAATTTTTTTAATGATCTAATGGTTCGATTTGACAAATGGCGAAGCGATTAATCGTTGGCAATGAAAGCCAAAAAGAGAAAGTATAAAGCGAGAGAATGAGAAAGTCGAGCGACGATGTTGACGATATTGGAGGGCGGAGGATCAATGAATGAAATCAGCAAGTGAGTGAGCAAGTGTTTGCTCACTGACTTAAAGTTCTTCCGATGTTTCTCTCGACTGAGTCGTAAACAGTTTATAGCAAAAATGCTTCGTACGTACCACCGAGTAAGTATAAGTAAAAGAAGAAAAAGAGGAACGAGGAAAAACGAACCGAGCCTTGAATATTCGAGGGATTCTAACTGAGCTCCGCCTTTTTCCTTAGTACGAGACTAAATCACTATATTGTAGTTGGTGTCTCGTCTCGACGGCTCCCCGACCCTCTTCCGCTAGTCTGGCCGGAAGTTCGAGCGCGCATGTGTATAAATATATATATATTGTATATATATAGTAAGAAGTTGGGTGGATGGGCATTGGCGCCGTTTTCCTTTTTAGTGGGCGATAGAGGGTGTCTTGCGTCGTGCACTTTACCTTTTGGGGCAATGAAGACTGAGGTGGGAAGGAGGGGTAGGGTGGGGGAAGGAGGAAGATGGGGTGGAGGGATTTGTAACGCCCACGCAACGCGAACTCATGACTGAAAATGAGTTCACAGGAGTCCAAACATTAGACGTGGCTTAATGACAACTTCAAATCAATAAACTCTCCAAATGTGTTTTTGTTTTTTTTTATTTTCCCCCATACCCCCTCCCCCTTCTTTGTTTTTATTTTTTTAGGTGCTGGGAACACAAATTGAAATATTGTGTTGGTTGTTTTTTTTTGGTGTGGTGGTTGTTAATAAAATAATTTTATTTTTGTTATGAGGATGAAAAGTGAAGGGGAAAAGGAGAGAGTGAGAAAAAGGGGGTTGAGGAGAGAAAGAGACGAATGCGTAGCGGGAATCCTCTTTTCTTAATTTTGAGAAAAATTGGTTCCACGTTCTCTCTCCCTCGTTGTCGGAGTGAGCTCGGTCCCCTGATATAGGGGATGCAGAACGCTCCCTCGTTGGCGGACCCCCGCCCTGTATGAAAGGGAACAGAGGGGGGAGTTGAGCTGGGGGAGAATCAGGTAACTGGGATAACAAAAAGACCTTCTGTGCGGATGGGGGAAAGAATGGGTTTTGGTCTAAAATCTGAATCTTGGTTCGCAACCTGAAAATTTTTATTTTTATTTTTAGGCATAATTTTTGGTAAAAATTTTGCTAAAAGTAAACGTTAAGTAAAATTATCAAGTGTTGACCGAGTTGGAGAACCCCGAGCGAAGTCCATCGTGTGGGACGATGGGAAAATTTTTTTTTTCTGTAAACGTGTAGGCCGAAATTTAAGAGCGGAAAAAATAATTTTGCATTGTGGTATTTTATATCTAATATATTTTTTCTCGTGGTCTTTTCTTTGATCCGTTGACTGCATTTGCAATGAAGTCAACGAGGTCAAGGGGTTAACCGTTGGGTTTTTGGTCATTCATATATGACAACGGTCGCGCGGGATAAAGAACTCACCGAGCGGACTACACTAAAAATCTCAAGGACTTTCGTCACGTGATGACATCTGCAAATAAAACAATGTCACTTTTACTTTATTACCCGCGCTCGCTTTTGATGGACAATGTCCCAGAGGAAAAGAGATGGGGGTGGGAGAGACCAATGAGGGGCTGCCCTACAATATCGTCTACACTTTCCCCCCTCTCCCTCTTTTCTCTCTCTCTCGGTTTCTCTCTCTCTTCTCTTGTTAGCCTCGATTCGACGTTTTTCGGTAGCCACTACTCAGTTTGGTGGGCAGTGTAACTAATGATGGAGTGTGGTGAACATTTGCTGCCGTGGACGTTTTGGAAACCGTTACAGGTAATTTTTTTTAGGGGTTGGGATTTTTTTTTTTTGAGGTGGTGTTAGGTGTGTAATTTTATAAATTTTTTTTTTTTGAGGTCGTTTTCGTGTTTAAAATGAGGTTTGAGGATATGAAAAGAAATTGAAATGAGTTTTTGGTTATAATGAGGAGAAAAAGAAATATTTTTTTTTGGGTGTGGGGAAAAAAAAAAAGTGGGAATTGATGATGTATCGATGAATATGTGAGTTGAGTTGTTGTTTTTTATTGGTAACTCGTTGAAACCGTGTCTCTCGAGATTGGGGTATTAAATTGATGGATGGATATAAAATATATTTGTAGTGTAGTAATTATATTTTTTTTATAAATTTATTTTTCTCCGCATTCATCTTTTTCTCGGTTTTTTTGTAAATTGATTGCTTGTCCGTTCCCGGATCCCGTCGTGAAGCAGTGCTTTAATCCTGCCAGGTCATCGGACAGAGAAAGAAAGAGGAAGAAAAAAAAAAAAAAGAAGGAAAAAGAAAAGAAAAAAATCAATATTAGAATAGTATAAATAAATTGAGGATGCGATCTGAGGGAAAAAGAAACAGTAGAGACTCGAGAGTCAAATGAAAATCTGTTTTTCTCGCGTTCTTAGTTGTTTGCTCTTTGACCGTGGATATTTCTCGGCGGCAAGAGACAAAGAAGAAAATCTTTTCTCTTTCTTCTCCTATTTTGGCACGCAATTTCATTTGAGGTGTCCGTCCCTTTTTTTTGTTTTTTTTTGTTCTTTTTCGTTCTCTGGGTGGCACAATCTTCTGCCCCCGCCAGGTGAAGGAGGAGGTGGAAGGAATGAGTGGGAGGGCAATGGCTGAAATTGAAAATTCGGAATTGGCATGCGATTTGTTTCTGGGTATGTGAGGAGGTGGCGGGGGCGGAGAGGTTGAGAATACCCCCCCACTCCTAATTCCTTGCCTCGGGCTTTGATCGAAGAGGTTGCCTTTGTCAGTCTGCCTGCTTCTGCTTGTGAACTTTTCTTTTCTGTATTATTTTTTTGGATTTTTTTATTTTATTTTTGTACTTTCGTCTTCGGTAGAGTTTTGGTCTAAGTGCCGCCTTAGGTTCGACACACTCGACTTTGTTCCTTGCACTGACTGTCACTCATTGGATGGAAATTTCATATTGACAGAGAGAGAGCGTTGTGTGTGTGCTGGAAAGAGACGAAAAGACTTTGCACGTGTATTTTTCTTTTTACTTATTTTTTATTTTTATTTTGTCTCGTTCCACGCCCTCTTTTTTTTTTTTTTTTAATAATATAAATATTATTATTATTACGTGTATAATAATTTATCAATTTTTATTTATATGTGACCACGGGATAATTACATTCCTTCGGCTTCAGTTCGAGGCATCTGCCTACACGTCAAATTAAAAACGAGGACTAATTTTTGCCGTCGTTGTTGGGATTTTGGGGGTCTTCATCGACAAAGACATTTGAGCAGCCGTAAATCTGCTCAGGTGAAATCGTCGTTTTTTTTCTCTCTCGTTAGGTTCGTTTCTCTTTGAAGATCGGTGAGGAAAAAGAGACATCTCTACAGTATATCTCTTCTCTTAATATTGATCCGTGTCCAGTTGGAGATGAGGCGCCGTCTGTGACCGCTCGAGTTTGGCAGACAAATTTATGGACAATTTCATCGCTCGAAATTAACATGAGTTCTTGGCCTTGGTTATTACCGAGTGGTCGTTGGGGATGGGGGTTTTGTAATCGAGGATAGTTGCGTGGATGGGTGTTTGTGTGCGAGTAGAGGAAAGAAGGAAGAGGAGGAGGAGGTGATGGGTGCGGAGGGAGTCGAGGGAGAGTTATATTGGCACAAGAGCCGAGGGCACAATGTTGATATCGAATATTTTTGGAAATAACCATTCAGAACAATTGCACGGCTATAAATTTTAAAAATGGCATCATTTAACTTGTAGACGAGAGGCTATTTGTGGTGCCATGAGGCACGCTCGTGACATGAGGGAAACACCTTTTGGCGGGAGAAAAAAGAAAAAAAAATGGGGGGGTTAGGATAAATTGGATTAAGAGCAGCTGCTCAAGAGAGACGCCATCCCTGCGAGGTGGTAAAAGTGGAATTGATTTGGCACACCTTCTACCTGAAGAATTAAGGGGACTTGCTACCAACAACGATGTAATTGAGGAGAAAAAGTCGAACGTAAAAGTACGCATGCGCCGAGGATGTTGGCGTTTGCTCTGTTTGTGCGCGTGTATGTGTGGGATTTTTTTTTTATCTTTCTTTTTTTCTTTCTCTGTCGTCGTCGTCGTCGTCGTTCGTCGGTTCTCCCAGGATGCTGGCATCTTTAGCAACGCAATGAATGACGATTGCATTAAATTGATTTAGTAGACGCGTGTCTGTTATAAGCAGGGCAAGATTAAGTTGGTGCCACTAAATAACAACATCTCCCCAGGTAGTCATTTATGAAATTGAAAACTTTTCTCAAATATTTTCAATTCAGAGGAGGAAAGGAAAATCAAAAATAAAAATAAAAATGAAAATGAAAATGAAATAAAAAAAAGAGTGAAGGAAGGGAGAAAAAAAATAGTTGAAAGTTGGGAGGATAAATAAAAAAAATAAAAAAAACAAAGAGTAGAAAATTTGCAGAAAGCGCGTTTTCATACTTCGATGAATTATTGACTCTTCGTATATAAAACTCTCTTTCTCTCTCTGTGAAAGACAACATCAAAGAAAAAGTGTAGTCGGAGATATGCAAATTTATATTTACAACAGTGGGCGAAATTTTTGTTCTCCTTTTTATTATTTTATGCTTTATTTTTCTATTTTATTCCATTTTCAGTTTTTGTTCTCTAAATTGAAATTTATATTTTAACATTAAACTCAAGATGCGGTTTTTTTGTTTTAAAAGACCATCTTCGTTGTCAAGAAGCAAAAATACTTAAAATCATTTTTCCTTCTTCTTCTTCTTCTTCTTCTTCTGCACCATCTCTTAATTCATCATTGGACATTGGTAGGTTGCTTTTTTTTTCTCGTTTTGGGTTTAAAGTCGAGATTTGCTAAACGCAGTTTTCCTTTTCTTATCTACTATTCTCTCCCCCAACCCCCACCCCACACTTTTTGCCGTTTCTCTGCGGGGGCGAGATTCGGTTGCTCCCAGATTCTCAACCCGCGACCAAATGGGGTTTGCATGTGCAATGCAAATGTTCATAAGTTATTCAGGAGCGCATATCTGATTGGCCCTGATGGGAGCCTCGTGGCTGACGACCAATGAGCACGCAGCAATGGATGGTCAACATCCAATCCTACGCCCGAACGAAACGGGAATGCAAGTGTTTTTGTGGCGAGAGCGAAATTTGCATTTTTCTTAATTGTCGTTAAATTTAAATGTAAATTTTTTTTCTCCCCCTTTCGACTAAAATTTTGAGTAAAAACGGTTTTTAAAGGTGAAATTGGTCGTGGGTGAAATTTTTCCTACGTGATTTATTATTTTTATCAGAGATTAATTGTAGCATCTTTGAACGATGATTAAAGATTTTTATCCCAGCATCCGTGAGATACAAGATGAGAAAGGGTTTCACCGAGAGAAGGTATAATTTTCCCTTGTCATCTTAGAGAAAAGAAAGAAGAAAAAAAATAACGCGGCAAAGAGGGTCCCGAAGTGGTTTTTCATCTGACATTGCTTTACGCTGATCTTTTCGGCCGTACCAAACCCGAGTGCTGTTGTTCATCTCGGCGATGTTGTCTATCGCTCTTTTCTATCTATCCTCGTGTGTGTGTGACCAATTTGGTGACCAGCTGACCACCACGCCACTAGAAGGCGCAGAGAAAACACGCGGAAAGAGGGGGATGGAGAAGGAATGGTCTGTCCATTGATGCAACGAGCAATTGCCATGCTCATCAAAGTGCGCGGAAGACAGGAGAGCCCAACCTTTCTTCGGTTTAACGATGATAAGATGATGACAGGGGATGGGGATGGGGATGGGGATGAAAAGAAAATGCATCGAAAATTTTTTTTATTCATTTTTAGTTTGTTTTTATTTTTTCTCTCGTTAAAAAGTTTTTAGTTGGGTTGTTGTTTTGTGGGGAGGTAATCGGTCAATTGATTTATGTTGGGAAATTTGTCATTTGGAAAATATTTTTTGGGGAGTAAATAATAATAATAGTTACAAGAACGGGTGGAAGTTAAGTGAGTGATTTGTAGGTCAGAAAAAGGTGACAAGAGGCAGTTGATTGGGAGATAACGTAATGTCGTGACGAAATCAACGGAAAAACGCTTAATCCGCCGGACGAGGAGTAAACTGAAGATGTGAGAACGTGTTCAGTAAACCTCTGTTATAACGCGGACGCGCGGTGTAGTGAGGAAAAATTTTCACAGGTTTTAGTTTGCTGGAAGACATGACTAAACTCGCGTTATATCCGATTCCGCGTTATAACGGAGTTTTACTGTAGTCGAAAATGACAAATGTATGTGCGGTAAAGTGTTGTGTGGTTGAACGTTGATTTTTTTTTCTTGTGGGGTTGTTTTTTTTTAGTGGTGGTCGCGTGCACCTTTGAGAAAAAGAAAAAGGAGGAGGATGGGTTTGCTTGGCTCAATGACTCCCAATGGAGTACCCCCTACCCGCTGTCCTCAACCCTTCCATTCCAGCACGAGTGAGGTTGGATTATTCATGGCAAACGCCGTGTCATAGGCGGTCTCCCTCCTTCTCAACCCTTCGTTTACAATGCTACACAAACTGGTTGTCAGCATCAAAATGGGTGAACACATTTTGCTCTAATGGGCCCACGATCGTACTTTGATCGCCGCCACAACCCAAAGGGGTAAAAAAAAAAGAGAAGGAGAGGGTGAGAGAGAGAATACAAAAAAATTCTTCGCGCGCACGCGCTGGACGTGTAATCCTCCTGCAAGAGTCACAAACGGCGCGAGGGGAAAAAATGGCAAGGAGTAAGAAAAGGGGAGAACGGAGTCAATCCGAACGGCGTTATTCCGTCGCGGAGGAGGAGGAGATTAACTAAGCTCGTAAATCCA
>JAQIWS010001086.1:0-13506 GCA_034696085.1 Stigmatogaster subterranea | reverse complement strand
TTATTATTATTATTATTTCGCACGATATCAGTCAGGTTATTAAGTATAGAAGTAAAAAATAATCTAAAATCGTAGTTGTCAGTTTCAAGGCTGTTCTACGATCCAATACATCTCAATACAGATTTTTGTTTAATTTTGTTTCGTGTTGGTATTTTTATTTTTATTTTTAATCTCTGAAATAATTTTACGTGTGTATTTTTTGGGGGTTTACTTTGCTGAGACTCAAAGTGCACTGAACTGTATTCAGATGAAGAAAAATATTTGTAATTTTCAATTTCAGGGAAGTTACTGGTCATTTGTGTAGAACAGGCAACGAAATATTTTAAAATGTTCGCTTCTCTCGTGAGCGGTGGCTATGAATGTGAAGCAGTGATTTTCTTAGAAATTGAATACAGTATATTATTAATAATATCCGAAAACTTTTACGTTTGATATCTTCACTCCCACATTACCATAAAATGGAGAAGAAATATATAAAATATAAAAATATATATAAATATACATACATATATATATATATTAGTGATATTTTCTAGCGTTATTTATTAATAAGGGGAAAAAATGTCAGGATTGAAGACAATCTGCGCGAGTTGCCAAATAATTTTTTTATTGATGGTGGAATCGTCAATATTCACGGAGAAAGAGATCTTTTTCCTTGCCATGCATTTTCCTTTATCTATATTACTAATGATATTTAGTTTTGTTTTCTTTATTTTTATTATTTTGTCGTTTGCGTATATTTGTATAGTAATTTCTTTTATTAGCGAGCTGTCGATAGAAGTCTGATTGTTAAAGAGAAAACTTTCGATTGATTGTGCATATTCACGAAATACAGTAACGAAAAAATGAAATTTAAAAGGAAAAATTTTAAAATTTGTCTCCGGTTAAATATTAGATGTAAAAGCTTCTAAACTGTCCCGAATAAAGTTGTGGTTTAATTTTCCATTTTGTTTCGTACAGTACTTAATGGCCATTTCCACCAATTTGTGCACTTTACCGGCAATTATTCGATAAGTGCCCGTAGTACTGTGTGGTAAACGGTCTGCGTTGTTTAAATGTTTTCGATTAAAAATTGAAAATTGAAGATTGAAAAAAAGAAATTCATTTTTGTGAAATGAAATAAACATTAATCGTTTATTTTGTAGCGTAGGAAAATGTCAAACGATTATTGATTTCCGCTCTCGAAATCCTTAATCGATCGTTGATTTCCGGCCAAAAAAATCTTTGGAACAGATTCTTTGATTTTGAATCTCGCGGTCAAAACATTACGCTACTTCTTGTACTATTTAATATGGACTGAGTTTACTCGTGAGCGCTGCCACTGCAGCGGCAAAATTTAACACTGCGATTTCAAGTTTGAGGAGTGCACAAGAGTGGTTTACGACCGCAAAAAAGTCACGGATCAATTTTTCATTTTCATTTTCATTTTCGAAAACGAATTAATTCATTTACGATGGAACCCACCGATAAATGCTCGCTCGGATCTTTGGCTCTGTACGAAAATTGTGACAGTGTTTTTGCGATTCCACGTTACAATTCATCCCGCGCGTTATGATCGTCGCCGCCAGATGGAACTCCTACCAACATGGAAGACGTACTGAACGAAATCGTGTTGACTGAAGATTTAAAGGCAAGTAAATTTCTGTAATGTCATGTCAAGTTTCCAACGTTTACTCGTTTTAAGATACCCCGAGTATCTTTAATACGCTGCAAAGTTCGTTTTGTCGATATTTTGCGAATGATTCATTTTCGGGTTAAATGTCGTCGGCCATTTCATACTGTGGCTTACGAATAATTTTTACGTTACAGAAATTTGAGAAACAGTACCACGATCAACTTAAAAGAGGGACTATAAACGTAAAGACGCAATTCGAGTACGCTTGGTGTTTGGTTCGAAGTAAATACCCCGTGGATATTAAAAAAGGAATTATTCTGTTAGAAGGTACGAATAAGTACACATCCTTGTCAAATAGTAAATTAAAAACGTCGTTCTTGGTTTAGATCTACTTTCTAATGGAGACGATGCGGCAAAACGAGATTATCTTTTTTATTTGGCTATAGGGAATGCCAAATTGCGAGTAAGTAGTTTTAATCACGCGTTAAAATATTTGGTTCACGTCGGTTATTTTCTAGGAATATACGCCAGCTTTGCGTTATATTCGCGCGTTGCTGTCTGTGGAACCGTCGAATCGTCAAGCTAAAGAATTAGAAGACGTGATTAAGAAACGAATGGAGAAAGGTAATTATTACCGTGGTTGCTATGCTCAAAATTAATTACGTTTCGATTTCTATTTATTGCAGAAGGATTAATGGGCATCGCGATTGTGGGTGGCGTTGCAATTGCTTTGGGAAGTTTAATTGGCCTGGGAATAGCTATGGCTAGGAAGTGATTTTGTTTTTTCCCTCCCTGTATTTGCGCGTCTTGTTCCATTTTTTCAACGTGGCAATGACGGGGATAATAATTCTCAAGTCGAGATAAATATCAGTGACGCCGACTGATTTAAACGATAATCGAATTAAAATTGAGAAAAAGTAATAAGATAAAAAAAATATTTTGTAATTAGATAATTTGATTTTGTTCTACTTTAACCTAATAATTTAAAAGTTTGTAATAAAAAATATTCTTCTCTCGACCGTGGCAAAGTTTCGTTAACAAATCGCCTTGACAATTTTAGGAATGTTTTGAAATTAATTATTAAAACTTTAAAAAATATTTATAAAAATATATATATACTATGTATTTTAGTTGTAGAAATTAGATCTGCACTTTGCAAAGAGTATTTTGATAAACCTGTCAAAACAATTTCGAAGGTGCTGTAGAACTTGCATATCAAATTTGTTTTTGTAACGAATTAAATGCACATTCCACAATTTTGATCGTTTTAAACACACGAAATATTTTAATTGGTTTGGTACGAGATGGAATACATATACTCACTATTAAATTAATGTGAAATTATTTACAAAATTATTTTGGTGTGGTAGTGAAGAACATGTACATTTAAAATCAATTGTTATTTGCAACTTTAATGTTTCTTTGTTCGTATTTGTGATACGTAGTTTTTACTAAACCACAATGTAAAAAAAAAGAAAAAAAAAGTTTAAAAATTTTTTCCGATTTCAAGCGATGTTGTAAATTTTAGTTTCATCGTATTAATAGTATGTTTGTGTTAATTTACCATATTTTTCATAAATGAATGAAATTTCCTCAATCAGTTAATGATGATATTAATAATAATAATAGTAATAATAATATAATCTCATACTTTTCGGTAAATATGCGCAAAAAAATAAAATGAAAAAAATCTAAGACTGAAATAATACTAAAACTTAAGTGTTAAGTGACAAAAAAAGAAGATTACGTACAAAATTTAAGTTTGTTATATTTTCATTTCAACTTAAATTTTTATCTCTCTTCTTCAATGGTCTTTTAATGACGTGTTTGCTGAGAATGTCGATGACGTATGGCTTATGGTCGACAACTTTGAGAATTTGCTGCTTCGCATCCTTCATTTGGTCGCGAATAATCCGACACCGTTGCAAATTTCCCTGAGTTTCAAATACTGTGTTAAATTCACGTTTTATTAATTCTGCATGACAAATTTAAATTTTACTTTAATCAATTCACTCAAGCCGTTTCTGTCTTTGCCTTCCTCAGTTTTATAATTTTCGCCTAATCGAGTCAAAAACTCAGCCATGCGTTTGTGTACAGTATCTTCTTGCTCCACCTGGTGTAATTATCAAAAACATTAATCGCAAAAATAAAAATCCAATAAATAATTAAAATTACCACTTCATCAATTTGCGTTGACAAGTGAAAAATTTTCCATCCGTTTAATTTCTGCATCATGCCTCTTTGATTTGCCAGATCACTTATTGTCGTCCTCCGCTCTTCTAGGTAATAATCATTGGTTAGTTAATTTATTGCGCAGTTGTGGGCTTTATTTTACCCTTCGGCTTCACGTCGGAATAATGCAAGAAGTGACTCTGTCTTGGTTTGCTAGATATGTGTTGATAACTCCGGTTAAGTGGCATCGGAGGACGGGTTCTTAAAGAAACCCAACGTACGCCATCTTCGTCTTGACGTACGATTTCTTGTTTGATAGCTTCCTTGTTGTCTTTCTCAAATTCGTCTTCTGCGTCGGTCGAGTGCGCTTCCACTAATTCGTTACCGGATCTAAACAACAAAAAATAGCGTATAAAATATTAAAGTATAGCAGTAGTTAATTTAGCACAAATTACAGTTGCTGTTTTCGAGGCTTTTTCCTCGGTGACGCGTCAATTATACCACCGTTTGATGTTGAATTTGTTGAATCTGCGGAAATGGAATAGTGGTCAATAAAATAATTTAAGTTATCAGATTCCGAAATATTGAATTATTTCACAACTGTTTTCGTTTGGATCCACGGGTTCCGTCTTGATGACTACAGTTGACATAAAATTCTTATCGTCTTGATGATGCGTAACGAATCCGTTATCACGCGCTGATGGTTCACTGTGTTTACGCATGATATCATTAATAATAAACAAAGAGAATTAACTACGTATCAATTTTGCGACCATACCTGGGTGGTCGGGGTGACGTAGTTGCCGAATCTGGACGCGGACTTACTGGTTCAGAGCTGGGCATAGCCGACAATAAATTTTTCCGAACTACACTCATACTAAACAAAAAAACAAAATTCAAGTATTTAACATATGGTCGTTTAATTTTTATTTCTTATTGTTAAGTAATTATGATTTTCACCCTTCACTCGTCCTTTTTCGTAAAATACTTGGTCTCGGAGAAGATGAGACTGATGAAGTAGCATTGCAAGTTTGGGTACCCGTATAAGTAGAATTAACTGCGTAAATGGACGACGGCACTGTACTGGCAACTGCCGGTTCGCACGTAGTCACAATTCCGTCGGTCCCACTCGGATAATTTGCATGCAACGTTAATGGGCGACCCGGTTCAACAGCTACCATTAGCGGGCTTACGGATGCAGATCTAGATAATGACGGAACTCCAGCAGTTAAATTCTGATTCGATGGCACTGCGACAAAAAGTAAACAAGTAAATAGAATCGTCGTGAGTAAAATCATTATGGTTACATCTTATTGTGTTTCCCGTTTGTACAGCGGAAAAAGTTGGTGTCCCACTAGAACCGTACGGTGGTACGGTGATCGTATTTGCATACGGCTCGTAGTAATAGGTGAAAGGACCCGATATTCCAGCACTGCAATCATGAGTACAATATTGCGAAATTAAAATTTTCGAACGATTAATTACGATCCTTACCGTTCTTGAGGAGTTTCCATGAATAGCAAATTCGCAGTACCCACTGTGTTTGCCTGTTGTTGATTCGTTGCTGACGCATGTTGAGCTGCAGCAGATACCAAATTAGTGCTATTCCCACTCTCAACAGAAACGTCAATGTTGGACCGATTAGAAGTTGTCAATGGTTGAGGATGGACTTTAGCTAATTTCGGAAAGGTAAAGAAAACATTCGACTCGTAAATAATTTTAACATTAATTCAATAATTTCTTTACGTCAGTACCAACGGGTATCGAAGTTGTACTGGTCAGTCTTTGATTAGTTGCGGCCACGCTCGATGCAGTATGTGGCGGGCAGTGAGTTACGATACCTAAATGGGAATAAAGAATCACTTAAAAAAAAAAAAACTAATTTTTCTGGTAATTCTATAAGTAACTGTGTATTAAAATATTACTCGATTTGCTAACAACTGACGGTACGGAAACAATTTGTTGTTGTTGAGGCGTAATGGCAGCTACGGTGTGAATGATTTTCGATACTGACATAAGAGATTGCGGCATTTGACTGGGTCCTTGCGTCACGGCAATATGGGTGGGAATTCGAGGTGAACTAGTTGCTTGTATTGTTCCTGGAACTGCGTGAGCTGCTGGCTGAGCTGTAACTATGGCACTGGTTTGCGCACCCGGTTGAATGCACGATGTTATAGCCGAGTGTTGTTGCATAGGTACGACCACTGACGAGGCAGCGACGCTAATACCGGTATTTAAATGCTGCTTGTAGTAACTCTTCTCTGGAATCTGCAAATGTTCTCAACGTTATTTAATTATCCCGCAAAGTTGTCGCTAAAATTAATTTGCTCACTTGCTGTAACGTCGATACGACGGGTTGAGAGACGTGAACGGGTTTGGGTACGGCAGTGCCGATGGTACTTAAAACCGGTCTCACGATGGGTTCGGTCGCTCGAAGATGAGTTCCTACTTGTATTGTCGCTACTGTTCCGGTTATTGAATGCGGGCGATGTCCTTCGGTTATCATGGTCGGTGCCGAATTTACTTTGGTAGCGGGAGGATTCATCGCACGGATTGCGGGTAAATTATTCCGAGGCTAAATTTACGTAAAGAGTAATGTTGATGATCTGTAATTAAATAATATTATATTCGTACTACTTGAATCTGCGGATGCATAGTCGTGCTAGAAAGAGAAACGGTTTGCGAATGCGGCGGCCGTAGTATGGGTGTGGCGACCGCGGCACGCGGGGGCGTTATACTGGCTACGGCGGCAGCACCACGAGGTACGTGACTCGAAAAAGAAGCGTTTATAGTCGCGTGAGGAATATGCGACGGATTGATGGGTCCTTGTTGCATTGGATGCGACGTACGGATGATGGAAGCTATGGTTCCAGAACTAACAGGTACAGTCATAGTAGGTATAGGATTAGCGGGATGGCAAACGGTGAGCGACGTGGGAACGGCAGAAATAAGCGGCAATTCCGTAGTGCTAATTCGAACTCCTGAAAAAAGATAAAATTTATATAAATTGAATTTTTTCAATTTACCGAATAAATTTTCGATCATTAAATTACCTGGTTTGGCGATAAATGACTGTGTAGTTGTTGCGGTGGAAGGCAAATTCAGCGCCGTAACAGTTTGCAACGGAGCAGGCGCGATTGCTCGCGATGCGAGCGTTAGTCTTAAAGGCCCCTGAGAAATTACAAAATTTTTTGAGAAAATTGAAAAATATTCCGAAAAAACTCGTTTAACGATTGTGTTTGGAAAAAAAAAATCGTCTGGGAAATTGGGAACGAACTTACTGATCGGGCGTGGAGAGGAACGTCAACGGAATAAACTGATGATTCGTGTCTTTCGCTGTCATCCGATTTGAAACTGTCGGATGACAAGTTTGAGTTTGGTTTTCCTGAATTGTCCATGAAGATGATTAACCTGTTTTAAAAAACAGCACTATTACTAAAAATCGATAAAGAAGACAAATATGAAAACTAATTTCTAGGACAAAATAAAAACTAAGTGCGTTTAGCTATGGATCGAATGTATTTTAAAGTAATAATAAATAATAAAATGCTTTAAATTGGCGACATGCCAAACTGTGTACACTTTCACAGCGAACTTTTGACTACGATCTCGCGCGCATTTCTTCACGGTTAACGTTAAATGCTACACGAAACTGATCTAATCTGTTTGTACACTCGGCACGCACGCTTTCTACGTAAGAATCCAAACTTAAAAACTCAGATGGAAAACGTTTTGAAACAACCTACGTGAAAAATGCTCAAGCTGAAGTTACATATCCGGCAATAAAGCGCGCACGCGCGAACGTACCGGCTAAGAACAGAACGAATCCCAAGCCGAACATAAACAACATTGACAGACCACGTTAAGTCTCCGGGAGTAGTTGCGATGTCCAACTCGCCGCCTTTAAAACGAGAAAAGGGGTACGTCATTGACGTGACATTTGCTTCCAACGTAATCCCGCAATTTATTGTTACAGCGTAGGTAACTTTTCTTCGGCTGAAGAGAGTTACCAAGTGATCGTGTTAGAAGAAGGTTACTCTCGTATGGTCAACGGAACGATGATCGCTAGGGGCACTTGCACATTAATTAAAGGGCCTAAAAAGATAGTCGTAGATACCTTATCCGCCTGGGATAAACAGTTGCTCGTCGATGGTAAAAAATTTAATTGACTTCGAACCCGTAATTTATTTTTGACAAACTTTGTAGCGTTGCAGAAACACGGCTTGAAATGCGAAGAAATAGAATACGTAGTTTGTACTCACGGTCACGCAGATCACATAGGGAATTTAAATCTATTTACGAATGCGACGCAGATAGTGGGTTACAGCGTGTGTAAAGGAGACGAATATTATATTCATCCGTTCGAAATGGTGTAATTACACGTATGGCTGGTGGATAAATTTATTACCCGGCTAATTTTGTTTCTCTTTAAATAGAATATGCCGTACGTAATAGACGATAAAATCGAAGTAATTCCAACCCCTGGACATACGGGAAGTGACGTGAGTGTCATAGTGCAGACGGAAATAGGAATTATCGCCGTTGTCGGTTGGTATTCCAGCTAAGATGTGAATCTGCCAGATAAAACGACCGAACGTTTGTTAGGTGATTTATTTGAGCGGGAAGAAGATATCGCCAATCCCGAATTATGGCGAGAAATTGCGGGAAGCGAAAATCCTAAAGTCCAGGAACAGAATCGAAATAAAATCCTTAAGTCGGCGCATTACGTGATTCCAGGCCACGGCCCCATGTTCAAAGTGACTGAGGAAATGAAAATTTCATATCCGACCGAAGTTGTATCCGCCACTGAAAACTAAAAAAAAAAAAAACCAAAGAAATTGGTGGACCGTTTTGTTCATTTATATTAAAGCGTTAATGTTATGTTTCAACATTCCATTTTATTTTATGATTTTCCGGTACTATTGTAATATATACATAATTTAATAAAACTCAAACTTGATTCAAGATACAAAAGACATCAAAATGCTCGCTAAGAAAGTCAAATTTTTTGCTCGAAATATTGTAGGTGTATATAATTAGAGATTCAATAAATTAAGTATTTCTTTTCAATATTGTACGTCAGTATTAAGGAGTTAGGAGCGAAACAAATCTGAGAAAAGCATATTTCCACGTTAATATTAAATAATTAACGAGTGCGATTCCTGTTATTGATTATGCGGGTTAAATTATAGTCACTGTAAATATGCTAATATTATGTACATCCGAGTAAACAATAGTTACATTTGCTTCGGGGCAATTACGTCACCAAAATCACAATTGTCAACAAGCACGAAATAAAATTAACAAAATCAAAATATAACAAAAATACCTTCGTTTCACTGATACTATTTTTAAAAAAGAATTTAAATGTCCTTTTTTTCATGATCTTTTTGAAATAAAGTTTTATCACAATAAACCGTACGTTATCAAAAAAATTAAACCGAAAGATTACTGAGGGAAATTGTCAACAAATTTGGTTTTCATCGTTAATCTCTAGACACAACATACAAATTTTTTGGAATGGGCGACAAAGTTTTCAAATAAGTTACGTTTTACCCAGGAATAAACTATTTTGGCGACTCTCCTCAACCTCAGATCATTTTACGCGATTAAAAATTTTGATAATTTTTTTATTATAGATTATAACCGGAAGGACCAGGAATTCTCACGCGCGTAGTCACGGGGCCAAAGTCTTCTCCCAAACCCAGGTCGCCTTGGTCGAGTGTGATGCTCTGCAAAAATGAAATTGTCATCTACACCGTCACGCCATCATACTCAATCACGTCTACTATGTGAAAATAATATTATATCTGTTTATTGACAAATGTCGAAGAAAATTAGTAACGAATGGTTATATTTTGTATTTATTTAGTAATGAATTTCTCCCCAACACCATTCACACAAACAAAGTTAATTATAAATGGCATACCAACAGTATCAAATCACAAATATATCAGACAAGCTTCGAGTTGTTAGTACGTCATGCAAAGCAAACGAGCTAGTACAGAAACAGATTATTCATGCAAGTTCAGCGAGTAGCGGCACAACCATAAATAGAGCTGCGTGTCTCATCGAGATCATTGAGACTTTTACTCTAATGTTCGTGGTTTATTCGCAGCCCTTTAAGTTGATAAGTCAATTTTTCGGTTCGTCGGGTGTTTTCTTTTTTTTCCGAATAATTATGATGAACAAAACTTTGAAAATTTATTTAAATTTATATTTATACTAATTACGAAAACACAACATCGTATAGATTTATTTCAAAATTTGTGCAATTATTGAAAAAAAGGTAAAAACAAGAAAACATACAAAAATAAATTTTTCTCGTTTGGAGATTACGATTATATTCGGTGACCATATCACTAACAATTACAACCGATACATTATCAAAATGAGTGTAATGTATTTATGATTTATCTACCACAACCTGTCAAGATAAAATTAAAATTGTAAAAAGTAAACAAAGTCAAACAGATAAGTAAATAAATGAAATGAAACGAACGTTAGAGAACAAATAGATTAACTACCGTCAAGATATACGATACTGTACTACAGTTGTGTTAGTGGTTGTACGTGTATTTGTGTTTGGGATAAAATTAGTCAACAAAACAGACAAAATTTAATAACAAAATAACTTTTTAAAAAATTATAGATAATTATTATATTATCACATACCAGTCTTTTGGAAAGCTAGATTTCTACATGAAATTAACAGCCTCCACTCTGAGGATCGGATCGTCCTCCTGTAGATCGAGGCATGCAAAAGGAAACATTTGTCTCGTCAGATTTTCATTTCACTTCATTCACGGTTGACTCTTGTACAGCAGCCGCAGTGCCGTACGTACGATTTGACGCGCCCTGCGACAGATCAAATCGTGTCCCTAACACAATACCTCGACCAAATTTTAAAAACCTTAAGTCGTACTCGTACAATTTTTACTTTTACCTGCTTGTTATAACGATATTAATTAAATCATAACGAAAACGGTACCAACAACTATTTAACTATTCCCCGAAATACATAAATACTAGCATGAAAGGAGGAGAAATAAAATAAAATAAAATAAAAATTAAGAAAAGTATAAAGCTATATACAACAGCACAAGCAGGAATAAATCAATATTTCGATAGTACAATTTAAGTCAACGGCTTCACTGCGATACTTACGAGTTTTGGTGGTTGATTCGAATTTCCGTAGGATAATTCAGTTTCGTCGATACACAGATCAGTGTCCGAGTCCTCCGCATCTCGCGTTGCATCAGTCTGTAAATTATCGTATTTATTGGTTTACTTAAAGCGCTAATCACACACTACTCGCGAGTATACTTGAGTGAGTTGTTGAGTACTAGTGAGTAAACGCCCAACGGGTGTACAACAAAGAGGCAGTGTCTCGAGTAATGTTGGCTTGCTGTGTGTTAATAATGGTTTCATGTAACTGAGACAAAAGGTCAAGGCAAATTGCTCAAATAAAAGTAATCTGTCCAACGCTACTCAATCAGTCGTAGGAACAGTTTTGCAGCTGGCAGAGAAAAAGGATACTTTACATCAAAATTATACCAGATTCGAATCAACCAAGCTTTTTCGTAAGCTTTGTGTTCTGGACGAATAGAATCTGATGCGGAATCCTAGTTAGTTAGTTAGTTAAAAAAAAATTTTTAAATAATAACAAATTTACTCGAATTAAATGTTTTAAAAAATTTTTCAAAGTACCGTTCGCACGATTGAAAATTGTTGCAGCTCGTGTTGATCATCATCTACCCCGACTCTACACGATTACACGAAATCAACATTCAACCAAAAATTAAAATTGATAATAATATTATACTCACGGTACTTTCAGCCAGGATAATAATTGCGTTACTAATCCACCGCACACCACGACGGAAACTATTACGATAAGCGAAGTTGCCGTTAAAAACGTCTGCCTCGCGACCGACTCTGTGTTACGAATGGCCAAAGCGAATGCCATCGCACCGCGCAAACCTAATTTATTGAGATTAATTTTGCTGGAATTAGTCACGCGTAACGATTGAGTAAATATTAAATATTTTTGTTACCAGAGAAAAATAAAACGTGTTGAAAACTATAACTTATTTTTGGATTCCGACTTAAATTCATTAGAAACGCCAATGGGTAAATATTCAGCGCACGACCAACTGCAACGGCGAGCTAGAGACAAATTTAAAGTCAAGGTAAAACTACAGTAATAAAACAATATTAAAAAATAATTTTGACGAGGATACGAATGATGCTAAAATAAATCCGGCGTCCCAATTGTGTTTTTGAAATGTAAACATCGAAACGCCGATGTAACAGAAAATGAAATTTTCAGCCATGAAGTTGAGCAACTCAAAAAATTGTTTCGTTCGAGTTCTCGATTCTGGTGATAAATTATTGTAAGTGTAATGAGCCTGGCAGATACCGCAAAAAAGAACCGCCACAATTCCTTAAATAACAATTGAAAAAAATTATATAACTCATCGTGCATGGGTAAACACGGCAAAATTAAAAACCTGTCAAATCGGCAGCCTCCGCGATTAAAAAAGTACTATACGACATGAGAAAAAATAACGCTGACTCGAGAAGAGGAAAATCCTGTAATTTAGTGAACTTAGTCAACTGCGTAAGAATCAAGGAGCACGACGGACATTAATGCAAAAATAAAATTACGTAAACAGGACGCATTATTTAAAAGGATACAAGAGCCGTAACACAACCAATAGACGAACCGATAACCAGCGATCCAAAAAATATTCCCAGAAAACTTCCCAGTGATTTAAAGAACGCGGCAGTTTCGAAAGATCCCGAATCTGACTGGTACCGTTCTGCATAATTTTGAATAGCGCTGTAAATGAATGAATAGTCAATTAAGAGGAATCCTTTAAAATTTTCAATTTCTATTATTTACCTAGTCAGTGCAATAGCAACGGCGTCATTGAGAACGCTCTCTCCAAAAACCAACGCGTACAGATTCACGTCTACGCGTAGGTCGTTGAAGATGGCCAAAATTGTTACTGAGGGTAAAGTAAAACAAATTAAAGTAAATTAATCAAATTGTTAAACCAGCTGCCGATTTCGTGCGTTGTTATCGTGCCACACCGTCGATAAACACATGTGGCAAAAGATATTGTAACGCGCTATTAAATCCAGAGACATTCTGTTTACCTGGATCAGTAGCGGAGACTAACGCCCCAAAAAATAAACAATCGTTGAAAGTAATACTGTGGTGTGGCATTAACTGTACGAATCCATAAATTACAATGCTGCAATAAATTTTTAAAGATTTATTATGATTCGTAATTGCGAGCGTTGTCACAAATTGTTTACTTACCTAACCACGAAGCAGGAGATAGTCGTTCCAATTATTGCGAAGGTCAAAATCGCACCGATATTTCTGAAGAAATATCTCTACAAAACAAAATTCAATTTAAATCGTTATTGGTGATAATGTATGATTTGCAAAATTAATGATTACCCTTTTCAAACTGTAGCCAGCTGCAAAAATAATTGGAGGGAGAAGAATATTAAAAAATATCTCAGGATCGAACGTTGCCTGTAAATCAAAAATTTTCAGATTAACGCTAAATCTTAAAATGTGCGTATATAATAATCAGATGTCAAATTCTTCGAGAGAATAAACACGAAGGTAATATCATCGTACCTTTTGGTCTAATTCCTTTAAGCGTGTAAAAATAGGAAAATGTTTTTATTTTTTTTTA
>JAQIWS010001085.1:0-13512 GCA_034696085.1 Stigmatogaster subterranea | reverse complement strand
ATTAATTCAAATCCAACACGCAAAATAATTCCACACAAAAACCCCAAACTAATATTGTTTACATTTTTTATTTATTCGGATCTAACTCGACATTTTACAGATCACAAAAAAAAATCAAAATAAAAAAATTTTTACGAAAAATTTTTTTCTCCATTAAACTATCGACCATTTTATTATTTAACATGGTGTTTAACGCAACTTTTAAACAAGAAACGATAAAAATAATCGGAAAAAAAATTTGCTTAAATTTACAACATTGCGGCGACATCTGATGATAATTATTGTTCCCAGATTAAGAGACCCGTAAAACGATATTTTTACTTCCAAATTACGTAAGCAAGAGTTATTACTTTTGTTTTTATCATTTTACAAGATCTCCCAATCTGATTTATTGTATAATAAAACAAAATATGGTAGTAGAGAAAAATGCAAACAATATTTACTTTTTATTACTTGTTGTTACTTTCGTTGATGGATTGGATTTTTAATTTTTTTTGGTAAATATAAATATTTACGCAGCAATCTTAAGCTGCTTTCTCCATCTTAATCATCTCCGTGATGCCATCGTTCATCTCTCTCACGGCTTCATATTCAGACAAACCCATACGGCGCTTGTTGGAGATATCGTAAACACCTCCCTCGGCTTCAGTGTGCTCGCCGCTAGTGCCTTAAAATTGAAAAATTTAATTAAATTAACTTAAAATCTTACAATTTTACTTCAAAAAGAGGCTAAAAATGTTAATTTGTTAAAAATTTACTTCGATTTCGCGTAAAATTAATAAATTTTGATAAAAAAACGCAATCGAAATTCCCAGTTTAGGCCTATTTAGGTTTAGAAATGTGTGAAAATCTCGCGAATTCTAGTTTAAAAAGTATGACGTCATATTCCCCTACTCCAATTATACAACCTAATACGTGATTGGTTGTCACGAGAAAATGACGTCATTCATTCTCAAATCCCGTTTAAATCTAGATCAACTAGGCTTAACGTTTTCTACATCGACAATTTCGACTAAATTTTATCATTAATCCTATTTTTGTACGAATTTTACGATTAAAAAACACTATTTCAAACCTATTCTACGTTTCGACACCCACCTCGGACTTGCAAGTTGAACTTGCTAGCGATATCTTCCAACTTCTTACGGTCCTTAGCCAATTTAGGGAGCTTAATATGCACGCTGGCGCGGATGGTTGTACCCAAG
Source organism: Stigmatogaster subterranea (assembly GCA_034696085.1). NCBI lineage: Eukaryota > Metazoa > Arthropoda > Chilopoda > Geophilomorpha > Himantariidae > Stigmatogaster > Stigmatogaster subterranea. The sequence continues at coordinate 12,307 of JAQIWS010001085.1, read as the reverse complement.
TTAGTTGGGCAGAAAGTCAAAAACCCAAGACGATCATCGTGAGAAAATGGCAACTTCTTCTCAATTTCATTCACGGCCTAAAACAAACACACACAAAAAATTAACTCTCACGCGATACAATTTTTCCTTACTATTTCCTTACGTGAGTAAGACGAGTGAAAACTTCTCCCAAATTTCCTCCCATCTGCATCGAGATAATACGCAAATGATCTTCCTCATTCACCCACACCAAGAAAGTCTTGGCGTCGTTATGGTAAATACCGCGTCCAGTTGGCCAATAACGGCACGCATTAGCGTGTTGCAAAAATCTATCTCCCTCCTTAAACAAGAAGTGATCGTCGATCAACTTCTGCTGAACTTCTTTGGTCATACCAGTGAGTGGGAAATAAGTTCCCTTCAACTCTCCGGTCAAGGAACTCAAAGTGCTCGAAACTTTATCCTCCATTTCTTTATATTGCTATTAAAATAAAATTGAATAAAAAAATTAGAAATTGAATAAAATTTTAAGAAATTTATTGAATTTTTACCGCTTCAGTCAAGCAAGGGTTAAATGGGTATCCTTGAAGACTGCGTCCACAACGAACACGAGTTGAGATGATGAAAGCGCCTTCTGGGTCCAAATTTCCAAGGGTGGTGACGTCACCGAAATTCTTTGGTGGATGCTTGTCAGTTGATTTAAATCCGCCGTGGTAATCCTCGATGATGGGATTAAAGAGAGCAGCGAACAAGGTGTAAGATTCAGCGTCAGGTGCGTAGACACCGACTCCGGAGTCCAAATTAGCCAAACCTGAATAATAAAAGGCACAAAATTAAGTGAAAGTAACTTGGTGATTAAAAAGTTTAAATCGACGAATAAAATTGTAACTGAAATTAGTGTTAAATAAAATTCGATTATTGTAAATGAAATTTCAGTTAGTTTAAGTTATGGTTATTATTTATTTTTAAAATAGTAATTTTTGTGACATTATAAAATAATTATACTAAAATTAATTAAATCCTCTTAATCCAACTAAAATTTCAGTTGTGTTTTATTTTGCTCAATTTTGCAACTACTTAACTGCATAATTTCCTCTTTTAACCAGTTAAATTTTCTTAATAACTCATTAAAACATTTATTAACCATCAAATCCAAACAAAATCCAAGTTTAATCTCACAAACTAACTACTGTGCAACTAAACTTTCAGTCGCGTTTAATTTCATCCATTAAAACCATTTCATTTCACAAACTACACTACATACAACTGAATTTTCAGTTAACTTTCACTTAACCTCCTTCTCACTTAAATCCCAAAACCCCAATTTTACAATTTTTACAATATCCCAAACCCCAAACTCTCAACGACGCTTGCGCGATATAATAATAGTTCCTGATCAGTTAACCTTTTTAGGACTTCACCAACGCTTCTCATTTCTATTTCCACGACTCAGCCTCAACCGAACAAAAAAAAGGGGAGAAAGAAAAACGGCGGGGATCCAATGATGTATTTACAGCCCCTCAGGTCCGCAACAAGAGAGCTTAATTTTCTCCTTGCAAACCGCATTCAAAAATCTACTTTCCCCCTGCGTGTCTTTAAAAACCAGACCTAGATTCGAATTTTGGCACCTTTAAACTAAATAAAATGCAACCTTTAAGGTATTTTAAAGGATTTTTTGGGGTTGGAACTGCGTAGTCCAATGTTAAGAGCAATTGGAATGCAGCCAAACGTGGTAAAATTTCGCGATTGCGTCTTTAGAATTAGAAAAAAGTCGTATAAAATGGCATAAAAGAGTTAAGGGGATGAGGAAATGAAAATTATCCAGTTTAGTCTGTCGTCGTTAATTTTTAAAAGTAAATAAATCAACATGGTTGCTGACGAAGCCGAGCGTGGCGCGGGGTTGTCACGCGAGATTAATTACAAAGGATTTAGGGTTAAATATCCTTGAAAAGATGTCTATTTATGATGTATAAAAATTAATCCATGTATGTTTGTGTGTTTAAGTCGAGGAAACTGTAACCATCCGCGACTAAACGATTTTTCGAACGATTTTCTTCGTTAGGGTTAAGTTTAGGTTTACAGTCGAGTGACGTTTTGAGGAGGAATTTGGCCAAGAAAATTTTTCGGTTTTTTCTCGGTTTAGAAGATCATTGCACTCGTTTGGAGTTTAAATTCGGCTTAACCTTGTTGGAAAGGTGCCGATATGCCTTTTGTATCTTGTGTAACTAAATGGACCGCATTCCTGGTTCTCGATTGCAATTTGTGCTAAGTAATCGTTTTAAGGTGGTAACGGGTTAAAAATGGGATTTTGGCGATTTTCATGAGTTTTGTGTTGTGAGAAAAATCGATAGTTTTTTGGCGTTTGTGTAAAGGAAAAATTGAATTTGACATGTAAAAAGGTTTGAAGACAAAAAGATAAATTTGTCTGTTTTGGTTTTTTTTAGGTTTTTAAAAATTGAGTTTTATCGTTTTTGAAGTGAAGAAAAGAATAGAATTGGATTAGATAAGTAGATTAAGTAAATCTTGAAGTAAAATGTTAGATAAAATTGAACTATTTTGACGTTTTAAATTTTTAGTTTGATTTTCCCAGTTTAAAAATGTCAAATTTAACCCTAAAAATACCGATTTTTAAACCAGAGTCCAAAATTTTAAGCCCAAAAATGTCAGTTTTAAACCTTAAAAATCCAATTTTTCAATAAAATCATAATGTCAAACTCCAAAAATCCAAATTTTAACCCTAAAATCCAAATTTCTAACTCCAATAATCCCAATACTAATCCTAAAAAACCCACTAAAACTTCCTTAATCCACTACTACCTGCATTTCCTTCTACCCTAACAACTTCACCTTAAGATAAAAAAAACTTCCTACATCCTCCTCCCCTTACTACGAAAATTAAAATTTTACGGGGAATCCTTATGAATGAATCACCACAACCATCTACCACCATCACTCATTCACTTTCCGACTTACCCAACCCTAAAAAAAAAAAAAACCCCACAAAAGAGAAAGACCTCAAAAGAAAACCCCAACAAAAGAATTATTTCTTCACGCCAACTCGTCTCCCCAAAAAATTTTTCAACCAGTTTAAACACACTCTGTCTGTGAGAAACAAGGTCAACGGAAGATCTAAATCCATTACGCTCCAACTGACGGATTTCAGACATCGTTTTTACAACTCTCTCAACGACGTGCGAACATTAAAATAAAAAATCTCACATCAAAAAACACCGTAAAAAAATTTTTTTTTAACGAAAATTTGTGAATTTTTTGAAATTTTCACCTGATTGGATGATATCCAGGAGGGTAGCTCCCATTGCAGTCTTCTTGTTTTTAAGATTATCGAATACTTCTTGGGTAAGGTATTTTTTGAGAAGGGATTTGCAATCGGCGGCTCCTTGCAATTTCTTGAACCCTTCTTCCAACTTGGTTAGTGTTTCTTGATCGACCGACATGATTCTTTTTTGCCTGGAAAGAGAAAGAGAAAAATTGATTTTTTGATTTTTGTCTTTGTTGTGTAAATTTAGGTATGTTAGAAAAAATAAATGAAATTTTTGAAAGTGAAAATTTTTCAAAATGTCGGAAATCTTTTGCACAAAGATTTTTTTTTGTTGTTTAAAAATGAAAATTTTTCGAGGATAATTTTATTTCGTGGTTTTTGTACATAAAATTTAATTAAAATTTGAAATTTGTGGTAAAAAAATGGAAAAGTTTAGGAAAATGAAAATTGATTTTTCAGCGAGTAAATTCAGTCATAATTTTCCCGTCATCCATTTACCCTAAATTATCGCGTTAAACACTATAATCGCATCAAAATGCAAATTTAAACCACATTAAAACCAAATTACTACATTTTAAAACAAATTTTAAAATAAAAAATTCACGAAAATTGCACAAAAACCTCAAAAATTCACCGCGCATTCGCCGAAAACCTAAATTTTACACGAATAAACTCTTCTGATACATTAAACTAAACACGCAAACACCCAACGCATTAAACTAATTACAGAATTGCGTAATTTTAAATTACCTACCTGTGAAACTCTTGCTTACTTAGAAGACGGCGAGAGACTGCAAGGAAACTAGAGTGGGAAGCACGTAAGAGAGAGAAAGCAGCGCGGTTGCTTATGGGATACAGCGTGACGTTTAAGTGACGTCAGTCGACGTCAAAACAACGAAAACCGTGCCAAATTTTTGTGTAAATTAAAATTCGGACCACATCCAACATAAATATAATTATTTTATTAGTTTTATGGTTTTTGTTAATGAATTTTAATGAAATTGAGATTGTTAATCAAAAGTTTCGTTTTCGTTTAAGGTTTTGGCGATGGGTTTTCGTTTGTCCCCTTGACCTCCAAGCGAGGCTATTTTTAGATTTCCTGCGCTATTTTGTTCTTTTTTGTGGTTTATTGGTTAGTATGTCCATTAGATAGTTAAAGAGTAGTTGTTAGTGTGTTTAGAAATTGATTTCTGATGAAATTTGTTACGAAATTAGTGAAATCCTGGATTTGTGAGTCATTCGTCTGCGAGAGTATAAAATGACCTTTGACTGGATCCAAGGTCAAATTCGTGTTACGTCATTGTAGTCAGGTTTAAATCGGTTTTTTGTGTGGATATTAACATTAACGTTAATTTTTTGGGTATTTTAAAAAGTAGGTCACCGAACTTGTGAAGTTTTGAAAATAATAAAAATGTTATGTAAATCAATGAGTGAGTCATCCGTTGTCGAGAGTATCTAACCTTTGACCGTTTCAAGGTCACGATTTAATGACGTCATTTTTATCAATTTTAAGTGTTTATTTTTATTGATATCTATAAATATCAATATTTAATTCATATTTCTGTAATCTCTAGGAAATCAATATTTAATTATTTTTAGATTTGAATGCAAACAAAAGAAAAATTTGATAAAACAAAAACAAAATGGCGTATACTTCATTAATTATACAAGTTGTCAATTTTTTCTGGTAAAGTATTAATAAATCATCAGTTTAGTAATATCAAACTTTCAAATTCGAAAATTTTCACTAAAAAAAATTTGTCACCTAAAAAAAAAAAATTCAAAATGGCGTCAATTTTTTAAAACTCCATTTTCTTTCATTTCACCAGGTAAAAATATCACGCTTTAACCTCAAATTAATTTACCAAACTTTAGTTTTTCAAAAATTCACCAAAAACAAAAATTTTTCAAACACATCTCAAAAAATAAAACCAAAATGGCGAATTTTTTTTTTTCATTATTTCTCCAACCAACATTTTCTTCTCACTTCACTAAACAAAATACCTTAAAAAAAACCACTTTTCATCATTTATTTTCAACTCCATTCAAAAACCAGGTAAAATTTTTAAAAAACAAAATGGCTGCCAATAAAACCAAAAATGTCACATTAAATTTTATTCCGTCACTTAAACCACACAATAACCCAAACCTAAACCAAAATTCCAAGTCACACCCGGTTTTCCAGAAAAAAAACACACCTGGCATTTTATTTTACCTGGTGTAATGAATGTCACGTGACTGCGGGTATCATTGAAGAAGCCATGCCGTAAAGGCGAACCTTCATTTTTATTTTTTACTCACCGTTGCCTCAGTAACAGTAGACAACCGATGCTCGCTGAACCTGTTATAAGTGCAAAAATTGCAAATCTTTTGTCTAGTTGCATACCAGTTGCCGGTTTCAACGAGAACTGCATTGATTGTGCGATCAAACCAGACGTGGAAAAGCAATAACCGCAATAGCGCTGCACGTCTGAAATGACGCAACGGCGGGCGAGAAAATAACGGAAAATAAATTTTTTAGGGGTGTGGGTGAATTTGGGTTTGTTTTTATGGTGAGTGAATTTGATATTTTAGGTTTTAAGGGGGGGAAATGGTGGTTGTGGGGGTTTTTGGGGTGGAGGAAAATGGCGGAATTTTTTGGTTTTGAGGGTAGGGTTAAGAATGATGAGTGGTTTGGTGTGGGAATTTGGGAGTTTTGTAGGAATTTGGTGAATGTTGGGAATTTGTGTATTTATTATTTGTTGAGGATTTTAGTGAAAAATTTGAGTTTGGTCGAAGGAATTGTAAAATTTTTGATTTTATTTATTTGGTGATTTTTGTGGTGAAGAATTGTTTTGTAATTATTTTTGTGAATTTTTGGTATGTGTTTGTGGGTGAAAAAATGAATATTTTGTGAGTTTGTGGGATTGAAAATGGCGAAAAATTGGTGAAAATCATAAATTTTGAAAATTTAATTTACAGATTTAATGAATTTTCCTTATTTTATCAAGAAAAATTTAAACCTTAGCCAAATTTTATGAAATAAATCATGAAAAAATGCAAATTTAATAATTTTTAAAGCATACGTTGTATTTTTGAGATGATTTACTACCTGCAAAAATTAAACTGCTACAAAATAAAAATGGCGGCAGGTGGTTTTTACCATAAAAACAACAAATTAATCATTATTTTCAAAACTACATTAAAATTCAACATTTTGTAACACCAAAATCAATTTTATTAAATTTTCACAAATTTAAAAACTGCGCAAATCGGAAATAAAAATCGTTACCACAACCGTCTAATCAATAAAAATAAGGCGTTGGATGACGTAACCCGACCAAAATAAACTCCTCACTAAAAATAAACCAAAAATTAACAAAAATTAACAACATAAACAAATCAAAATAAACCAAAAATAAATTTCTTACGCAAAAATCCCGCAAAACCAAAAATAATTCATACAAAAGTAATCGATCAACCTTCAATTCTCGTAAAAGCTTTTTCCAGACGTCATTAGCTCATTAATCTAATTTGTTTTTATTTACCGTGAATAAATTAATCTACGTTACAAAAATATTAACAAAAACCGAAATTGATGATAAATTTCGATTTTCTTACCTTTGGTGTAAAATTTGTGAAACACGTCATAAGTAAAAGGCGCTTAAGGGGAATTTTTTGGGCGTTGATTGTACGTAGATTAGGGAATTAAGATTAAAATCTTACCACAAATCCCTGATGACGAAATACAACTGCCAAACCGCGTTCATGGAAAGTTGATAAGAAATTGGTGGCTCAAAGTAGGTTTCGCAGTGAAACGTGTTTCGGAGTTTCGTCGATGTGTGGCGCTGATGTTTGTGACTGAAACGGCGGGACGTCAAATAAAAATTCGAATTTTGTATTTTTGCAAAATAAATCAATATTGATAGAATTTTATTCTTATAATTATAATAAACTATGCATAATACAAATATTTTTCGTTATAGTTTTAAAAATTGCTTTGTGCGGGATTGGTCGATCAACAAAAATGGCGGAGATTAAAAAATTTGAATTTTTGTAAAACTGGTAGAATTTTATTCACAAACTGTAGATCTTATCGGATAAATTGAGTATTTTATACGATTTCGTCAATTCGAAATCCGAAGAGTCCAAATAACCCGTACTCGACGTGTAGAGTTTCATGACGTCTTTTATCCCTTTTCGAACGCAATTAAAGTTGTAATCGATCAACTCTAATCAATAAAATAAAACATATTTATTTAAAACATCAAAATAACACTTATATTTACTCCTCCTACCTCGTTTTTGAAAAATTTCAGCTCTCATCACGTAAACAAGTGCTGTGTATTTATTTAACCCTTTGACACAAGCCACACCAACTTCAGACACACTTTCTTTGTGGTTGAAATACATATGGGATGAAAAGGATTTATCGAATAAATCACTAAAGAAAAAAAAAATTAATATTTCTCAAAAATTGCGCAAAATTTTGTGATTTTTCAAACCTGAACGTGTCTGCTAACTCCAGTGAATACTTTGAAGCGTCGAGAAAAAACGCAAAATAATTTTGATCCATCGGATCACTATCCCCACATATTACAAACATGTTATAAACATCTAATAATATTACTTTGTCAAGGTGAGATTTCTGGAAAAATAAATTTTTAAACATATTTTTAGCTAATAAAATTTTAACAAATGATTTTTTACCTGTTTAAAAATATCTAAAAGATTCTGCACAGTTGCAATATTATGAACAATTTTGGTCACAACTTTGTTATACACCATGAAAATCCTCTCATTTTCGATATTTTTCACGTAAAAACTGCAAAAAAAGACAAAGTTAATCAAAATTTGGTTAATTAATCTTCAAAAAGTAATAAATTACTTAGTAAGTCGTTGACTAGGAGTAAACTCATCATTTCCACGACAAAAATCTTCATATTCTTGAGTATAAGAAGCGGTCAAACTGGCAGCACTGTAGTTTTCCATCGTCTTCTTAACGTGGTTTTCATTTGTTTTACCCTTCCCACGCTGATTTAATCAGTGGAGAGATAAAGGGGTAGCGTAGTGACATATTTCTATAGAGTCACCTACTGATTTCACCAATGACGTCAGATAATTTCGATTTTTAAATCGGATTTATATATTAAGTACTTATTTTTAGATGTTTGTAAATCAGAAAATATGTTTTGTTGGAGTAAAGCGTTGTAATAGCAATGACATATTTTTAAAATTAAATGTTGTGTAAGTTTTTGAGTGGATTTTATGTAATGTTGTTTTTTTAGAGTGCTTTTTGCGCATGGTCAGTTTGATTTCGTGTGTTATTTCATTTGTTATCTGGAGTTTGCTTTTATTTGCATTCAGGTTATTTGTATGTGCGTGTTACTGAGAATGTTTTTAAACGAATCCGTGTTGTATTTTTCCATAAATTTGATCATTTCCTCTGGTTTTGTGCGATTTTCGTGTTGCAGTGCAGCAATTTTTTGAAATGTTTAGTGGTGGAGGTAGTGAACGTAATTTGAAATAGCGTAGGTTTTAACTCTTTTTTCGAATTTTTATGAATTTGAAAAAGAATATCGAATTTGGAAAAAGATTTGCAAAAATCACTGATCTTTGATAATTTTTTCCATGATTTCCAGATTTTTTTTTTGGCAGTTTTTATCAATTTTTCTATAAATTCTAATTGTGTCCGCACTTTCCAGAAATGTTTTCCGACTTTTCAAACCGTTCGCTGTAAATTTTTCAAGAAAAATTTTTGTTTTCCGTACTTTGCAGCATTTGTTCAAACTTTCCACTCGCTCAATATAAATTTTCCACACTTTTTCCACACTTTCAAATATTTTTTCCAAACTTTCTACTCGCTAATTATAATTTATCCTCACTTTTTTTTAACATTTTCCAACATGTACTCCAACTTTCCACTCACCCATTACAAATTTTCCACATTTTCCAACATATATTCCAACTTTCCACTCGCCCGTTACAAATTTCCCACATTTTTTTCACCTTAATTCCGCACTTTCCACAAATTTCCAATACATTTTGCATTTTACTCGATCCTTGAAAACTTTCAAATTTTCCCAACATTTTCTCCATTTTCCCCAATTTTCCAATTTCCTCAAAATTTTTCATCACTTTCCACTATTTCTCCAACATTTCCCAATCCTAAAACAAAACCCAAATTTTACACAATATTTTGAATATTTATTACACTTCTTCGAGACATTATGACAACCACTTTACACTTTTAAACACAATGTTCGCAACGAAGCAACGTAATTACGTCATATTTTTTTAAATATACATTATGACAATATTTTTAACATATTTTTTGTAGTTTTATATTTTATATTTCAAACGTAACAAACGTATATAAACAGCGATATGTGCGTTTTAAAAACAAGCCACGTCATATTTGGTATACGTATACATTATACACACAAAACATAAAAATTTTAAATTAAATTCAAAAATCACGATTATTTTTAAACCACGACACGGTGAGATTCAGTGACGTCACGTAAACGTGTTTAGCGGTTAAAAAAGAGTTCATTACTTTATAAAAATCATAAAACGTGTTAATAAATGTTTTAAATGTGTTTTAAAAGTTTTGTTTACCTTCAAGACGAAATTTGTAAAAATAACGGATCCACGGATACGATTTTAGCGGTTAAAAACGAATGAATACAAAATAATAAACTTTGTAAGGATGGAGTTTCCAGTTCCTAAAATAATTAAATATTGGAAATTTTGTGAAATTTTATGTTGGAAATTTTTTTTTACTTTGGTTTCGATGTCTTTTGAATCTGGATCTTGAAAATGAAGTTTTAATCTCGAATTTCCATCGTCTGATGAGCCTTTTAGATATGAAAATCGATATTTCCAAAGATAATTCTGGAATAAATAAATAAAATATAAGTTTTGTGGATTAAAAAAGTGATTTTAGAGGATTGTTACCTTCGCTTCAGTGTCGTAAAGAGCAAAACCCATGTTCCAATCAAGAGTAAGAGCTGCGGATTTGCCACAAACAATGGCGGGAAATGTTTTACTCTAAAATAAAATTATTAAAATTATTAAAATTTTAGTGAAAATGTTAAATTTTAAGTAAATTATTGCTGTTTTTCTTACTCCTAGTTTAGTTACAGCGGTGTAAGTTGCTTTTTGCCACGCTAATTCGAGTTTTAGTAAAGCGTTTTTGTCCTGAACTGAGAAATAACGAGAGTTGCCGTCGCAAGTTTGTAGAATGAAACAGTTTGGTCGGTTGTCTTGACATTCGGAGTCTTTGAGAACTTTTAACATGGTTTGATGTACTTTTAGAGAGCACTTTGATCGAATCCAGCTTCCGAATGTAATCTAAAAAAATATAAAAATTGGTACTGTATTAATAATGGCATGCATGATTTATATCGAATTTTTCGAAAAAAGGGGATCTATTTCGACAGGATTTGGTTTGAGCCAGAATAATTTCGGTCAGGAAATCTCGAATCGGAATTGTATCGACTGGTATTAATTTCGAACCGGATAATTATTAAACACCTTGAAATTTAAATTTTCAATTTGTGTAACAAAATTTGAAAATATTAAAACCTAATCCAACTTTATATTCAATAAACAACCTTCTCACCGGAGGAGAATCAAAAAGGCAAGCATCCACTCCTTTTAAAGCGAAAAACCGAGCTCTCCAACTACACCACGGATGTCTTTCGCTAAACTTAGCTTCTTCCACCCAATTGAGATACGAGATGGTTTCTCCGGAAATAAAATTTTTATTCAACGAATTCATCTAAAAATCAAATAAATTAAAAATCAAATCTTCAAATGTAAATCTTCAACTTACATATTGAGTATTTAATAATTCGATGTTATGCCAAATTCGTTTCGTCCAATTTTCTAACTGACGCGGAGTGTCGCAGTGAATAACCGACACGAACATCGAATTGTGGTTACTCACTTCAAACGAATTTATTCTACATTCATTAAAAAATACTTTAATACTTTAAAATATGTAAAATATATAATTTAAACCTTAATTTGTCACTGCCAGCAGTGTAACGAGTAATATAAGCCATTAATAAGGGCAGTGTAATTACATCCGTCCATTTTTTTTCTAATTTAGGAATGTTTTTAGATTGACTGACATCACTGTTATCGTGTACTTTAAAAATGTAAACGTAATAAATATTAAAAAAACGATAGATATTAATAATAAAAATATTTTATACTTTACCCAAAAACGGCGTAATAGATCGGTGATGTCTTACGGTAAGAACCACGTTGTTTCCAGCTGATTTCAACGCTAAAACCGCTTCGTCGTGCGTATATTTTTCAATATTAGTGTTATTTACCTATTAAAATACACACTTAATTTTGTAATAGTTACGTTGAGGATTAAAATTAAATACAAACCTTGATAATTGCATCTCCAACGTACAACTGTCTCGTCAAATCAGCAGCTTGGTCTTTATAAATGCGAGAAATTAAAACAGGCAACTTGTGTTCAGCTCCACCCTATTTAAAATTAAACATACGTGTCTAAATATTTAAACCTTAAACAAATTTATAACTCCAATATTCGTCGTACTTTAACGCTTAATCCAAGGCCACCAACTTTTCTCCTATTTATTTTCACAACTCGCTCCTAAAAACACATAAAAAATCAATTTTAATTCATAAAATAAATAACTAAATAAATATTCTTACTCTAGAATCTACAACTGAAGATTTGGAGTAAACTAATTCTTCTTTTTGTAGGACAAGTTCCTCAGGTTTCAAAATTGCCCTCATAGGCTGTGGTTGTCCGCTGCCATCGCTAACTAACACCGTTCCTTGATAAAACTGAAAAACGGGAGAATGACAGCACAAAAAATGTTTATTTATGTTATTAAATGTTGCTGATATCTTATCTTACCTCACACATGTTGAAAATAAATTATTTGATAGGAGGATAATCGGGAATGACGTGATAACCGTCGGTAATTGAGGGCAGGTTAAAGGAGGAATCCATCTTTGGAATTTGTAATCTAGGAACGCAGAATTTTTAGTTTTTTAAATATTTTTTTGGAGTTTTTG
>JAQIWS010001084.1:0-13515 GCA_034696085.1 Stigmatogaster subterranea | reverse complement strand
ATGAACACCTCCTCGAAATTACGTAAAATTGATTTATTAAAACATTTAAGGCTTGATCAGGAGAGATGACCGTTACAAAATATGGTTCGCATGTTCTCTCAGCCGACTACAATATTTTTTCGCGGTTGTCCCATCCACTGAACGCTGATCAAATTTTAAACGTGGAATGCTTGGGGGAGAAAAACCCCGTCCTTGCAAAAAGTAGAAAAAAAGTATGGTGAGACGTGTAGTCGATGGTCGGAGGATCCTGGAGGAGTTGGGAATGCAATACGACGAAGGTGGGGTCCATTTCGGTTTCAGTGTGTTAAATGATCCTCCTGTGTACACACACGTTGAGGTGAAGTAAACGAGCGTTCAAACGCTTGGGTGTACGATTTCAATACGACAACATTTTTATTGGTTCTCGTAGGTGGCATTTACGTCGTCTTTTGAAATTTATTACTTAGGTCGACAATGAACAAACAAACAAAATTCGGGGAAAAGTGTGGAAAATGCAAAGGGAATTGTAGGAAAGCGAATGTCGAGTGTTTGTGGGGAAAGGGGAAAAATATTTGCACGCTCATCGTTGTAAATGAGTGAGCGAAACAAAAATCGACTCGAGGTGAGGTAAGAGTGGAAGAGAGTGAAAAATCACTCGAGGACGTGTTTGTGTGTTTTTGTAGCCTCGTTTTCAAGTTTTAACGAAGGGGAAAAAATTGTTACGTTTTATTTATTAACGGGTAAAACTAATTTAGGCGAGGGTATAAGTATAAAAATGAAAAATTAAATTCTAATAAACTGACGAAAACAATAAGCTTGAAGGAAAAATGGGAAAATATTTAAAAGGTTTCTTGTAAGTAGAAATGGAAATTTTTTTTTTCTCCATTTTCCGGTTTTTAGATTTTTCCATCAAGAGACAAAAATATACAAACTTTGAAAAAAAAAATTTTTTTTAAAGGGGAAAAAAGTTTTGACGTCATCGATGCACGAAATATTAATTTAAAGTTGGCTCAAAGCCTTAAATTTAATATTTAATATATTTACATCATCGGTAAAACATGGTAAAACCCATCGCGCAAATATTTCACATTTTTGCCTACAAAATAACAAATTTCACCTCGAGGACGACGACGACGTCGACGTCGAAGAAAGAGGAAAATCATTTCCATTTGCCAGCAGCAGACAAACCTTAAGCTAGACGAGATTAACGTAGATTAGAATTAACTAAAAATTCAAACACCTCGAGGAATTAACGAGAAAAACGAAGGCGCGCGACATTTATTCCCTAGGATATAAAACGCACCAAACAACTTGATAATTACGCCGATAATTATTCTACAAAATTCCAAACTCTCGCGTCTCTTTTCTCCTCTCTCTCACCTTTTTTATATAAACATTTTTTTTTCAACCTTCTTTTTTTCTTTATCTGCCTCACGGGGGAGACACTTTTACCGACCTCCATGCAGAATACCAATCAACGGTAGAACGACGAGAGACGCGCCACGCTCTCCTAACTCACCATTCGCGAAGAAAATGGGGCGAAACGGCGCCAACAACTTGCTGGCGCCCTCTCCACTTCCCGAGAGAAGAAAACGCCAGCGTCCTCGACTCGAACGCACTCGCACGCGCAAACAAATCTTCTTCTCCGTCTCGTTTTTAATACTCGTTATACTCGGATTATTTTACTCGAGAAGAGGAAGAGAAAGAGAGAAAGAGAAAAGAGAAAACCGACCGACCGGGAAAAAACTCGCGTCCGCAATTTAACGCGAAATCGTCGCGCAAAATCCGTGAAAACTGCGGGTGCGAAATAAATGAAGAAAATCGTCGTTTTAGGCTTAAGTAGAAAAACAAGTTTTAATAAACAAGCGTGATAAATTTTAGTAAATTAATATTATAAAATAAAATTGTCGCGGTTAATCGTCGGGTTAATCTTCTCTTTCCCCCGATAAAAAATTTTTTTTTATTAAATACGTTAAACGAAAAAAAAAAAAAAAAAAATTTTTGTTTTAATTAATTATATCAGATAATCAGGTTAAAATTGCAGTTCCGTTTTCTTAATTTTTAAAGAAAAATTGAGATAAAAGCGGACTTTGTAGAACAAATTGAGATAACGAACTAATTCGACTGACGACTGAAGACTGAAAAAAAAAACAATAAAAGAAAATTTCCTTTATCTCTCCTTTTTTTTTTTTTTATTTAACGTAGAAAGTGTCGATGCCTTAAAAACAAATTCATTCAACGCTGCACAAAGCGAAAAGTACTTTTAAAGAGAAGAAGAAGACCCAGAAAAAAAAGAAAATGAAGAGACTACAATTCGAATCGAGCAGCGACGAGGGAACCATCGAAATCCAAAATATCGATCGGAGCAGAAAACGAGGAATAAACTCACAATTATTTCTTTTCCCACCAACCTCCCATCATCCTTTCCCGACCCCCCTTAAAAGGGAAAAATACTACGCCTATGAGTCTAATCGACCCGGTGCTTTATCTGCGTTATTAGGCGACATTTTCCACTTAATCCGCATTTAAATCCAACGTGGTCCAACAACGGCTCAAATGCAATCCCCCGCAAATAGAGAAAGAAAAGAAAAGAAAAGAAAATGAAGGAAAAAAAGAAAAAAAAAAGAAAAAAGAAAAAAGAAGTCGTTTTAGGTTGACAGCAACAGAAGGGATCAGTGTTAGGTATTGATTGATGAAAACGGCAAAGATCAATTACCGAAAGTTTTTCACTTTTTTTTTTTTTTACCTTCTTTCAATCCGCAGTTCCGAAAATCCTCGTGTAAGAAAATTATTAGGCTGAGTATTAGAAACGTCGAGATGGGAGATAAAGAGAAAAGAATTGGTAAATCTCTACGAGACAGATAATGATCAAAATTAATAATTAGACGTCTTATTTTTCAGAGTGTGGATTAAAAAATTTTTATTTTTGGGGGGGAAGAAGGATTTGAAGTGATTTTCAATTTGTCGTCTTCAAGTGATAAATAATAAAAGGATGATGGGTTTAAAAATTCAGAAAGTTCACGTTTTAAAAATATGAAATTTTGTGAGAACAGAGACGAAGAGAAATTTGGTGTTAAAAATTTATTTATACCGTGTACGAAACTCCGAATATATTTTAAATATGATTTCAAGTGATTTTGACGATTGAAAACAACTGATTTTAAAATTTTTGAATCCTCCCAACTTTTAAAAAGACAAATAAAAATATTTTTTTTTGGAAGATGTAAAATTTTGAGAAAAATATTCCAACTGAAAAAAAAAAAAAAATTTTTTTGTGGACTTCAATTCACAATTTCACATCTACAAAAAATATATATATATATATTCCACGCGAAAAAATGCCCGCAGCAAAATTCATTTAAAACTCACCGAAATAAATCGCATTTGCATAAATCGCCAGCAAAAAGCCCCAACCGAAAAATAATGGAAATGAGAAGAAAAAAAAATAAAAAATAAAAAAGTGGTCTCTCCACCCCCTCGAGGATAAAGACGAAAAATTGAGAATCCTCCTCCTCCAAAAAAAAAAAAAAAAAAAAAAAAAGTGGGGCGCGTTCAAATTGGTTAGAAGACCAGAGCTCATGAACGCGTCTGCTCGATGCGTTTTAAAAAGGAATCTTCATTAAGAATATTTCACTCACTTTAAAATGTCAGAGGGGGATAAGAGCGGTCGATAAACGTAAAGCAACCAAAATATGACGTGGACGACGAGGAAAATGCGGAAGGCGTTTCACTTAGATTCGCAGCTCCAGAGAAACTCGCAGCTTTGAACTCGGATCAAATGTCAACTTAAATCGCGTTTATACCCAACCCCCCACGTACCAAAAAAAAGTTTTAAAAAAAAAATTGTTAACAAAAAAAAAACTTTGCACTTAGAATTTTTTTTTTTTTCAATTTTTTTTTTCAATTTTTTTTTTCTTTCTTTCTCTCCACTCAAAAAACGTAAAAGGCATTTTTTGAGTCTACATACTGGATAAATATAAAATTCAGTATCAAAAACGATTTTTAACCACAAAACACATCGATAAATTTTCAGATAAAAAAAATTACAAAAAAAAAAAAAATTTAATGTAAAATAAAATAGAAATTTATCATTCGGGAACTTAATTACACGACGACGAGTAGACTCAATTTCCGAGCTTAGTCCCAACATAAAACCACGCCCTGCTCCCCAAACTCCCGCGTGACACGTACGCCATTATTATAATAATGAAGTGCGCATGCGCACCCAAGTCGCCCGACATTGCTCGAAGAGGGGGTGGGGTAGGGATTGCAGGAAGATGAGTTTGGGGTTATAGTATATAAAATATTAAAGTGAAAATTTTCCTTTTCGAATGTTAAATAGAAATGTTACTATTCATCAATGCGGAATTTTGTATTCAAATTTAAACGCGTTCGGCAGGTAAAAAAAAAAATTTAAAAATTAGACAAAAGGTAGTAAAAATAATAAAGTATACAAATTAGCATAATCATCGCCATTACTTTCACGAGAGAAACACAAATTTTTAAAAATTTCGCTCCGACACTCGAATTAATGAACAGCTCGTTTCATCAACATCGCGCATTAAAAAGCACTCGGCTAATTCAAAAACAAAAATGGATTAAAGAATTAAAAATTGTTGGGAGAACAAGAAGAAACTTTTTTTTTTTTAGCAACTTTGGATCCCATCGCGACGATAATAATAAAAACAGGGGTATAAGAAAAAAATGTAATATCGGTAAACACGCGAGCAAACAAACAATATTATAGGAAGTAAATCAATTTGATGCGAAACTCAAACTTATTTAGTGCTCACGAGATGCCGGTGTGAGACCATCGGGTAAATGGTTAAAACGCCATTACACGAGCAAATAGGCAAAGTGCAAATAAGCCTAATGTAGGCTTAATATAAGCCTAATGGACACTGCACGTTACCGCTAACTGCCAACGTAAAAATAAGAAAACCGAGTTGGAAACAAACGAGTAATGAAAACGAGCCGAAAACACACGCGACACACCTGTGCTACAACATCAACAACTGCAACGCAGGTAAAAAAAAAAAAAGAAGAAAAAGAAGAATCGAAACTGTATCTTACCGTACTCACGACAACAAAACTTTAAATCAACTGAACTACACCTAGCACTCACCTTACCCGCTGAAACGACACCTCGAACTCCTACAACGAAGCAGTGGTGAATTTATTAACGTCGATGGTCGCAATCTACAATCAAACGAAAAAGTGAAATTTAATATTTGCCAACGTAACTCGACTAACAAATTTAATAAATTAAACATATTTAACAAATTCAACGCGAATCGCGTCGAGTGTGAAACGACCAAAAGTCGTCGCTTTCAATTTCACTCACAGCGCGATTAAATATTCGCGGGTAAACAAATTTCAGCATCAACACCCGAGTCATTTTTGAAAGATTCGAGCAAAACAACGAGACAAACGAAGCATTTTAATTACAACAACCCACCCTCTCCATCACTCCCCACCCTTCTTCCTTTCCGTTCTAGTGCGAACGATAAATCACAACCCGTCTGCTCAATGTCGTCGTTCACGAACGTGATAACGTTATAGATGAGCAAAAATTTATTCGGCATTCTCGATTCAACGCCACCCACCGCCAAAAATTAGAAAGTGAACCTTGAGTGTTCATTACTGACACCGCATTCATTAATTTCATTCGAATGAACGCTTAATGCCCGCACGACACACAAAGAGTCAAAGACGCACAAACCTCAATAATACGAGGCCCGCCAAACCCACGCGCCGCGGCCGAATCAACAACGCCGTAAAATACCCGCAACCGAGACAACTCCAAAGAAACGTATAAAAAAATTATTTACCCACACCGCAACCAAAAAAAAAAAAAAAAAAACCCGGTTGTTTTCGTATCGATCGGCTTTAAAAAACGATTCAATAATTCACCGCGGATCAAAAGTGACGTCACGCGGCCTCGATAGCACCCAAGATGCAACTTACTAATCTGCTTTAATCTAAAGTACAAAGCCTCAACTGATTGGATTGCAACTGACATGGTCAACCAATGAAAGTAATGAATAGCTACACCTACGGACACCCCCTTATCTCGCATCCCATCGCCCCGCACCCATTTTCTCCACCCGGGAGTTAAGACGGTGCTTAACACTCGAGCGGAAGGAGTCGCCAATCAGCGAACAACCGACGATCACGGATCAGCGAATACAAAGAGGGAGTGAAAATCAAAACAAAATAAAAGCGGACGTAAACCTTAACTCGTTTCGTTAAGATAAAACTCCTCCAAAACCGGATATTCTTCACCAATAATTCGATCGTCCCTCGAATGCGACGGGGGAGTTTGATTGACGGAATTATCAGCGTCGCGAAGACGACGTCGACGGCGGCGGAAGCCGTTGTGAAAAGCATCAAACGACGTCAGCAGAAACGCGATCGCTCGCTTTTGTTATTTTGTGTTTTCTTTCTCTCTCTCAGCGCAGAAAACTGCGCTCAGATTCGGAAAATATTTGTCGTGGAAAGTTGAGGTGGATAAGGATAATTAACTAAATCCGCGTTAAATCCGCAAAACAACGCGTGTCCGAATTTTCTCCCGAAAATCGTCTCGTTTCGTATTAATCGACGCGACAAATTTTAACTCGCGTTTGTTCATTCGTTCGTTCCGCTACGTTATTTACGACTGGTCATTTATAACAAAACTGGGTCCCGAGTGGACTGGTAAAACAAAGTATGATAACGTTAAAGATCAAAATAAATTTTTAAAATATCAACTCTTCGTCGCGACACCCTTCCAAAAAAAAAAAAAAAAAATCTTCCTTTTTCTCCTTCGAGACACCATTCAAAAAAAAAAAAAAAAATTTACCACGCCTTATTTTCCAATAAATACTCGACTGCTCAAAAAATCGAATCGTTAAACTTTTATCGTGCCAATAACGAACGATACCTGACCTTTCGATTTCGCCGACAAAAGCGGGGGTATAGAAAAAGAAAGGGAGGGAAAAAAAAAAAAAAAATCTTGACGGGATAATCGCGTGTCTACCGACAAAGCGAGAGAAAGAAATTGAGTCCGACGACTAAAAGACAAATATTTGGCGAGTTACGGTCTCTTTTCTACCCGCGTCGGCTTCTCTCGCCCACGCTAAGAAGGAATTACAACCGACGCCACGCGCATAATAGCGAGCCAGCAGCTTGAACGAACAACTCGAGTAAAAAGACAGACAAGGCCAAAGGAAAGACTGCTCAATATTTTAACAGATGCTTATCGAGAAACAGACGCGTGCCTTCCTTCCTGCGCACACAAAAGATTGGGAACTTCAAAGAGAAAAGCGAAAAGGCGCGAGAGCATTCCGATGACGAAAAAATTAGCTCCGGTATTAATCCTTTGTTTTCAACTCTTCTCGAGTATATAAAGTATATAAAGTAGCGAGCAAAACGATATCGTCCAACCAATCGTTACTTTTATCTCACGTCGCACTTGCACTTTTCTTCCACCCCGCCGAAAAATATAAACATAAAGTGACACTCAATACTCGGACGACCAAACTGCGAGCTCGCTTATCGCTCTCGTAATAATTCATTGATCAACTGGAGCAACCGTCGGTATCGTATTATCGTAATTTACATTAAAACGGAACCTAGCTTCAATATTTGCTAAACGACGAAAAAGCCGTATTCGACTAAACGCACGCGCTTTGCGCGAATCCATCGACTAAATTCAGCGGCTTCCCCGCCCCCTTTCCTCTAAAGTAGTCGAAAGGGAAGTGGGTGACGTCACTTTGCGAATCGATTCGATAAATTAATGCGACGAGGACACACGAAAGAGCGAGCATTGGGCACTCTGCCCAAATCACTAACTGCACGATGCCATGGCAACTGGAAACCATTGCTAAAAAGTGTTGCTGATATATATACTATATCCTCAACGCACCCAATAAAAGAAAATACCCCACGTGATCGGTGACATCATTTACCCGCCGTCGCGTGATAAGCTAATGGCACGATAACGAGGACGATGAGAATAATATATACGTGTAGGAGGTTTTAAAAAAGAAATACCTGGTGAAAGGAAATGGAATGGGAGAAATAAAAAATCGAGCGTTCGCGTTAAATCAAGTTCGTTCGCTCCCCCAACTAATTTTTTTTTTTTTGAGGGACAAAAGAATAAAAACGCAAATTTCGCTCGACTTCTTCGTCTTTGACTCGACAACCTAATTATCGTAATTATAATGAATTATTTGCTCTCGTGTATTCGAAAAGTCAACGTTAGGAAAAATAATCCCGTTTCAAAATTCAAAAGCTAACAAAGATCAACGAGACGGGAAGGAAGGTGGGTGTGTAAAAAAGGCGCGTTCGCGTTTTGCATTTTATATTTGTCGTTAGTTATTGCTAACGATGTGTTTTTTAAAACGCGATTTCCATTTGGAAAACTTAACTCAAAGAGCGGAAAACGAGGGCCGTCTCCGTAATTTACCATCGGACAAAAGAACAACGAATCACCCAAAAAAAATTTTGAATTTTTTTGAATTTTTTTAAATTTTTATTTTTATTCATTCTCTTTTTCATTTTCTAATCAACCACCGCCTTCTCGTCTATCTCTCTCTCTCTCTCTCTTTTATTCCCACCCGAACGAATGATTAGGCTCAAATCTAATGGTAGTCTTTTAAATATGAGAAACCCGGTGACAAACGACCCCTGGCGTCGAGCGGAGCATTCTTAATTCGTCTTCAATCCTTTTTCCTAATGTGAGGCACACGATTCCGAAAAGCAAATGAGATAATAGAAAAAAAATAATGAAAAGATGGGAAAAACTTTTTCGAGTCCGAAAAAAAATTTCACACGTCCGAAAAAGAAAAAAAGCAAATGGCGGAAAAGTACCACGAAATGGGCCAAAAAATGGGAGAAAAAGAAATAAGCGCAAGGGCAGATGGTGTAACCTACTAAACTCTCAATGCCCCATTGATTAGGGCACGGTGCACATGCGCCGTCTCAACGCATCAAATATTAAACGGAAAAAAAATATTTCGCACTTTTGACGTTTTTAAAAAAAAAAAAAAAATCTCGCACACATCGAAAAAAAAACATTTTGTTTTTTTTTCTGCTACTTCGATATTCCGCAAGCTCCGCTTTAAAATAAAATTTGATTTATCGCTAACCGACTTGGAAATATTATTAAATCTTTTTTCGAGGTTTTAAGAGTTGAGCCTGGTTTTTATTGGGTATAAAACTTAGAAAGCCCGATTCTTATTTAATTGAAGTTCGGTGATGAATGAGATGCTTCGTTTGAATATCTCTCACCAGGAGACACTCCATTCACTTCCATTTCTCTTTCTGTCAATTGTGTTCCTTCTCTAGCTGATTCCATTCGATTCCTCATCACGAGGACAATTTTCCGCTCTCAACAAATCTATACCCGAAATGCAACGCAAGGACCTTGACGTCGACTCAAACATTCATTTCACCGCCCACAACGCATTTCCACTCGACTTTAATCAATGCTCGACACAAATACGCAAAATATTACCATTTTTTTTTTCCTAAACCTCTGTTTCCCCCAATTTTTCTTTTATTATCTTTATGTCCCTCGTCAGATTTAAAAGAGATTTTTTTTTTGCAACAACTACGGTCGGTATTTGCCAATTTGAGTCGTAAGTACTTTTTTATATTTTTTTACTTATTCCGACTTTAAGAATATAAAAAAAAATTTTATATTTTTTTTTTGTAAGAATCTAGTTTGAAATTTCTTCTTTTTTTTTTTTTTTTAATACACAGATATATGTTTTTTGCTGACACCGGCAGATGGCGTTTTGAAGATGAAGAAGAATGGCAAATGGCAGTCGAGTTTCTTTCTTATTCATTTCGTTTCTCGCCCACCGAAAATCCTTTGAGCCCGAGATGATAAATGGAAAGACAAAGGAAATAAAACAAAAGACACGCAATTCACCGGTTCTACCCGCAGAAACTTTCCCTCCATCCCAAAACTCGAACCAATTGAAAAATCAACTTCCCTCAAAAACAAAAAATTTTTCAACAACGTTTCCTTTTTTTTTTCTTTCCAAAAAACTAAATACTTAATAAAAATTTAACAAGAAGAAAAAAACCAACATAAAATACCTTTTGAATCGTGTCAAAATAAAAGTGCTAAGAAGGAGAGAAGAAAAAACGATTTCAAGAATCCCGGTAAAAATCCTCTCGCGCCCTTGTTTTTTCTTCCTCCCACAATTCAATGCACCCTCCTTCAGCATTCCGTAGAGAAAAAGGAGAAGACGAAGGGAGGAAAAGAAGAAGAAAAGCAAAATTCGCTTCGCTCTATCTCGAGACTTTCTTGGCACACACCCAACGCCACTGGGGCGTCTTTTCTAGCGCGAGCCGAACATTGTTGGCGTCATCGGAAATCGATATCAAGTACCATTGTTTTTTAGAAGATTAGTCCTAGGAAAGTGTTACACTTTTCCCTCTCTTTTTAAAGGTCGAATAAAACGAAAAATTATAGCAAATATAAATCAAACTCGTTTCGCTTGTAAATCACCTCGCGAGTGTCAGTAAAAAAGTAAACGAAACAATGCACCAAAACGACCTTCCATTTTCTCGAAAGGACAAAAGGTGAAATGACTGCGGGCAAAGCCCGAAATCACGTGACACGGAAAAGACGCTCTTTGTCACCAATTAAGGAAAAACTCACTCAACCATCTTCTGAGCATCGATCACTAATGAGATTGAAACGGCGTTCTTTTAATAAGACTTCGCAACCATCTTTTTCCCCGCACCCAAAAGGTAAAAAGATAAAGAACCGCAGAATAAACCACCGACCCGAGTGAAGAAAACAAAAGCTCCTAACGTTAAAAAAATCAATGGCAAACGTTTTACCAAAGGTCATCGACGTCTAATTTACACGTGGCCTCGCTGAACGACGCCACTTAATTCTTAATTCACTTAAGCAATTTTTGCGGTAATAATTTCTCATCGCTTCATTTGTGCATCAGAAGCACTCTTCGTTCTCGCGCACTCGACAAAAATTTTCTGCCCGGCTCGAAAGTCGAAATTAGTTTCCAATTCCCTCACCGCGCCAACGCGTACGTGAGAAAAAAGGCGCTGCAGTGTCGGAGGAAAGAAGGCGAGGCTTAATCCGCTTTCAATATTCGTATTTCCAAGTTGGAAGTGAGCCAACTTCTTTTTCTTCTTCTTTCGCTGCTGGTGCTAGCTTCTCTTCAACCTTGGCTTTGCAGATTACGAGTCACCGAGCTTAAAAGTACCAACCAGTCCACAATCCAAAGCGCCCCGAGAGAAATTTAAACTTAAATAGAAAAGGGTACGAGAAAGTGAGAGAATAAAAAAGGTAAAAATTCATTCCCCTTAGCGGTAAATAATCATAAAAGGGACAACAAAAGTGAACAAAGATCGGGAGTAAAACGAGGTACAATTAAAAAGTAACCTTACACGCACCAACCCCGAGTGGATAACAAAGCGAGAAGAAACGGAAATGGAAAATGAAAATTATTTCCTTCGTGCACTTTAGTCTTTAGTTTTAACGCAAACGCAAACGCCAACATCAAAGTCGTTGTTGGCAAGACGAGGGGGCATGCAATGCAACGCGGCGCATGCTCCGTGCCATGATTAGCTAAGCGATTACTGGGTTCAAAGGTGACTATTCAATATATTCATGCGTGTAATTCTCACTTGACTGTGAAATACGAGGTAGTGACTATCAAACTGACACTGGACAGCGGTCAACTCTAACACAATGATCCATTAACAACAAACACAAAACTCAGCGGCCATTACCCAAAACCCTAAGGAATTACTTAACTGCGGCGCTCCATCTAGATTTCTCTCTTCCAGCGTCGCACTTTAAACGGGACACAAAACTTATATACCGAATAATAATAATTTTTCTCCGGGGATTTTATTCCATTCATTTATTTATTTACTTTATTTGTGTGTGTGGGGGGTTCAATTCGTACTCATCGAAATTACATTTCCTGAGGAAAAGCAACAAAATACCATTACATCGAGCTTTCTTTACTCGTGGCTTTCTATTCTAAATAAATGAACCCCCAAATCAAATTAACTCAACAACTTTAACGAACTCCTTCAGGTAAAAACCCCTCTCGGAATAATTCTTTTTTTACAGCTTCCTTCAAATTTTCTCCCCCACTTTAAATCGTAATCTATCTCCTATTTTCAAATCCGCCGTAATTAATTACGCGTTATCTTTGATTTTTATCCACTATTTCCGTTTTCGGGTTTTTCTTCGATTCAACTATTTAACCGAACCCCCTTCAAAGTCAATTTTTACTTTTATTTTTAATCGCGGGTACTTTCCCAACCAACAAATCTTCTTTAAACCCCCTTGTCCATCACCCGTATCCACCGCTCGAATTCTCGACCCCATCATCCGTTTTTTTATATTTAAAAAAAAAAAAAAAAAAAAAAAAAAAATTCCACATTTTTTTTAATGTATACACTCGGTAAGTAATCGCAGCTAGCACTTGCTACAACGACCATATCGTATTTTCCCCCTTCTCCATCATCCTTTCTAACTTTTTTCCGCGTTACCATGGCTACCGAAGATCATCTCGCGTCCGCGTTTCCATCATCCACGCATCTAATGTCGAATGTTTATACGGGAATACCATCATTTCCATGCGCGTCACATTTTTCACGCATAATTTTTTATCATCTAGAGAATTAGTTGAAATATAACAACGTCGTAACCACGCACTTCCACCATTTTATCTCACTTTAATTCCTCACCTTTTCCATATCTCCGCTACATTGTACACCGTACGAATTTAAATACTCCAACTTTAACGCTCCGTTTACATCTATTTTAACTCCGCTACAATTTTCTCCTAATCCTTTTTTATCTTTAAACCCTCGCTTCGTCGAAATGACCAGTCGTTAACCATCCGACGTGTGACGTGTCCGTCCCAAATATATATATACGATCTCTCGTAACCCGGGTCCCGATGGATCCTCCAAATATTCCACAGGGAGACCTTTCGCCCCTTAACTCATTTTTCTCGCTGCTCCCAATCATCGCCCAATCAACGCGGTCTCGATTCTTCCAAAAAAAAAAAATTTTCTCCGTTTACGCCAAATCTCAGACAGTCGACGTCATCAGGTTTTCAAACTACCGGTACCGCAAAAACCAAAAAGGAGTTTTAAAAAAAATAATTTAATTAAAATAAAATAAAACAAAAGAAATTGCTCATTAGGGAGATTTCGAATATTACGGATGTGAGAATTTCATTAAAAACAACAACAGAATGCGAAAACGCAATAAAACAAAATCTCACGCGAGAGTCAGTCGGGAAACGGAGATTTGACTTCGTCGGTTTCTTCTTCTTTTTTTTTTCGTAAAACGCACGCTTGTTATTTATTGCGTCTTTAACTCGTTAGTTCCACGCTACATAATTCACAAACTGAAAAAACAAAAAGTAAAACGTAAAATCTAAAGTAGTTAACATTTTTTTTTTACTCTTCTTTTTGAGAGCGCCCTTTTGCATAGAAATGAGAAAGAACTGAATTTTTTTGTATCTTTTTCTTTTCCGCGTGCTT
>JAQIWS010001083.1:0-13516 GCA_034696085.1 Stigmatogaster subterranea | reverse complement strand
TAATATTGCGGTTTTCGCCTGTAATTCCTTCACTTCTTGCTTCTTTTGCTTTAATGTTTCAGCTTATAACAAAAAAACTTATTAGCGCAACAGTTGAAATACGTAGCATAATTAGTTATTTTTTCTTACCACAATCGATCACTTTATTTTGCAGTGCACGTAATGTTTTCTCCGTGTGCGCTGTCGTGGTTTGGATATTAGATTGGGCCTGTTGTAATAAGTGATGTTCCTTCTTGAGCACTCCCATTGGTTTCAATTTCTCTACCTTTATTAGAAATAGGGTATTAATATTTTCCACTAAATTAGTTTTAGTAACTTTTAATTTCTATGTTTACTTTGCTTTCACTGCGACTTGAATTTGCTGCTTTTAAAGCCAAATTCCCTCGAATCTTTTTAGCCGTGTCAGCGTGCTTGACATTAGCGATAACATAATCCCAGATATCAACCATCTGTCCGCGACACAAACTACAATTACGAAATAATTATATCTGAATTCGATTAACTGTATTATTCCTGATTTGATTTTTACTTCTTTAAATTGTCGGCAGATGTCAGGCCTTTCTTCGTTGTACGATTGCCTGCGGGAACGTACTTCATCTCGTTGTGAGTCCATTCGTAGAGTTTAGAAGCTAATTGCGATTGCTGATCAGAAGGCAGCGTTTTTGTAACGGCTTTCTGTTGTCTAAAAGAAAATTGACCTAAGGTAGGTGGGATTTCCATTTAAAACCATGGTGAACGATGATATTTACCTCAGTCGTGCGGTCACTCTTCCGTTCACGCCCGCCATAATTCGAATTTTGCTCCAGTGACGTCACCTTCGTGTTTCGTCCGTGATTGGTCGATAGATTATTTATGAATGAATCAACACCGATGACGTAACGAATTTCGCTGAATTGAAAAAGAAAGCTAAATTTTGTGGAACTACTCTTTCCGGCTGTTATTTGCTGATGGGTAATGCGAGTCAGTTAAAGGTTTCCTTTCATAACATTCCTGAGATATGATTGTCGTTTGGTGAAATGAAAATTGAATTGATTCACTTGATAGAATAATGTCCACGCACACGGACTGAGTGTCGCCACTCAACTGTTTCTACTTATCTCTCCTTTGTAAAATTGATTGGGGTTGATATATGGAAATTGATATGAACATATAAAGTAAAAATTAATTCATCTCAATAAGAAATTTTTTTTAATGTTATTAAGTGTAGGTTTTAAATTTTAGTGGTTTTTTTTTTAATCGTAGGGTAAAGAAATTGATTCAATTTATCAATATTATTTTTTGTTGTCGTTTTTATTAAATAAATATACACGTCAAGAAAATTATCATACTCACATACGTATTCAGAAACGAGGAATGTTTAGTATGGCACACCAAAAGAATTCATACAGTGTAAAGATATCTCACGGTTTTAGATACCGTTCGTAGATAATTAGAAAACATTTCGTCACTCAGGGTTCGAGGAAAGAGGCGTTTGCACTACGTAGTAACACAACTGGTGCGACAAGGATCGATTAAAAAATTACGTTAAGAGTGAATTTGAAAATGTAGTGCTAGTTGCCTTTGGTTTTATAGCTGTCCGTTACACAGAGTAATAATACACGAGTCGTACGTTCGACTATTTTACAATTTACGTACAACGGAGTTACCAAAAATATTTATTCACAAACAAAAAATTTTTGCAATCTTCGTACGCGAGACTAAATCCGCGTGACAGTTCGTTAATCCAGTTTTCCGTCTCGAAAATGGCATCATCTGGCGTACATCGCGGCGCACAGGCGAAGTTGAAAGTCCTTGTAGAGTAGTTTACCCCCGAGAGGAACTCGTTGCACAAACATGTCCATGGTCATGAGACAAAGCGCCTTCCCATTCATGAGAAAACGGTCCAAAGGAATAGCGGGCAGGCCGTGGTTCGCCGAAACATGCCGCAGCCAACAGGCAACATCCTCGCGACTCCATAGACGTGGATCTATTTTAAAAAACGAGTAGAGAAAAATTGTTAAAACTGGTTTTTCGCTGGGAAGGAGGTGTGTCTGGCCGAAGGGAATCGAATACTTTATGGAGGGTTTAGAAGGGACTTAAGCAATTTGCGCCCTCTGCGCAGAGGGCATCTTCTTGTTCTTATTAACGCGCGGAAGTGAGGCGGTCGCTCGGGGTCAGCCACCACAAAGGCAACGCCGCGTAGAAAATGACACGCGGACTCGCAGTGCATCGAGCTTGACTTTATTCGTGGGGAGGGGGTGTATGTGCGAGGAATGCTAACTAACGATGCTCATCTTTCGCAGTTGCAATGGGAGATGCGAGTTATTCGACACCAACAATTTTTTTTCTTATTCGCTGACAGTAGGGGGTTTGAATGTGTCGGTATGCAGTTGTGTGTCATACAGAGTCTGCGAGATGGAATGTGCGTCGTTTGAAATTCACGTCCACTTACGAGTGGATGAATAAAGGTCCCCTTGTGTTTTTATTTTCTTTTCTCGTATGGAAAACAGAGGGAGATGAGATTAATGAGTTTTCCGGAGGCAATTTGGATGATGGGTGGCCCGCTCTTCCCTTTAGGCTGCTGTCTGATGTTGGTAATGGGCGTTCAGTCAAGAAAGATGGATTTATTTTCCACGTCGAGATGTGCTACAAGGATGTAGCAGGAAGGAGGGTGGAGAACTCATCCGCCCACGTGCGAGACGCCGAGCACGTGAAAATACTCCGCGTCTCGTTTGAAGACTCGATTAAAGCTGACAGAGTAAACTAGCTTTCATTTTCCTTCTCTCATTTAGCGAAACGACGCGTCATAGGATGAAATAAAAATAGAAGCTAAATTTTCGCACGCTCGACTGTGAAAAATTGATTATAAACGACTTCAAAAAAAATTTTCCGCTTTTCTTTAGCACAAAGAAAGCGAAGGGAGTAGTTGGTCGACTGGTTGGTTAGCTTTAACGGAAATGGTGAATACAGATGTTAGGTTGAAACGTATACACATTGAACAGTTGGGTTGGTATGTGGTGTGCTCGCTTGTTTCTGGGTGGCGAAAATTACAAGTCGTACAGTTTATCATTTGGGGTAGGCAAACAGGAAGTGACCTATCAGGATAAACTAAATACTTTCTGAAGACTGCTCACAAAAAATACGATGGGAGAAAAAAAATGTTGTTATCCAGTCATGCGAAGTAAATTGAGATTTACGATTTTTAAGAAGTTGACTTACGAGTTATTTTTGAGAATATGAAGTAAATGCGAGGAAGAGAATTCAGGTTGGCGTGACTTATTATTCGTGCAAAATATAGTAATCTCTCTCTGTCGAAGCATAGCCTCTCACGAAAACGAGGTTACGGCTTAGAGAAAACTGGTGGGAGAAGGAAGTTGTTTTCTTGAACTAACAAGCAAATGACTGATACAAATCTAGCCTCTCTGTAGCTTGGCGAGGAATTTTCCCTCGTTTCCGGGGTGCCCCCTTAGAACCGAGTAATTCCTTCCCATGGATGGTGTTGGTTAATGAGAAACGGATTGTCCACTCGTTGACCTTTTCTCCCTCACTCACTGCTCGTTTTTCCACATTTTCGAGTTACAGACTAGAGTCGAGAATTTATTCCTATCTGTCCCTCGTCAAATTCAATGATGTAAATTGCTCTTAATGAGAGAAAAAAAAATTGTTTCGTAGTGTTTGTCGTTTAGTGGACTGAGGAAGGATGTAAGTTTATCTCGTTAGTTACCATCCTTTTTGTGTGTTTGCTTTTGTAATGAATTTAAGTTTCCGCCTAGACGTTGTTAAAGCACGTGCATTTGTTTTCTGTGAATTTTTTCTTGTTTGCAAACTAAACAAGAGAGTGTTTTTAAAAGCCGGCGTTATCGCTTTTATCAGTTTGTGCCAACGGAGCAAAAATGTATTTTGAAATATTGAATGCATTCTTTCTTTTGTTCCGGTTTCCTCGCCTCTTTTACCTCTCGGCCTGTGCTTGGTCAAAGAAGCAGTGATAAAACAAAAGAAAATCTCTTTTTCTTTGTTCGAAAAAATGTACTCTTGAGAGTAGAGATGAGTGATATAAATGATTGAATCGAATTTTGTGGACACATTACACTTGACGTTAGTTGACGGGATTTATGTTACTGCAAACTACGCTCCGAAAGGTTAAAAGTTTAATTAAAGGTTTAATTTCAACTGTGTAAAACGATATTCACATCCTGACATTGAATTTACACCGGGTAAATACACGGAACTACTCAAAAGTCCAACAGTTGGTTTTTTTCTACTCCTTCGATTGAAGGTCGTGAGAATATTCTCAGTAAATTTACGCTCACGTTAATCACGAATCGCGCGGGATTAAGTTGAAAAATTATATATTTACCTTTGGGAAGTGACGAATCCGTGGCTATTATAGCATGCGTGTTACTATTGACGCTGTTATTCGGAGGCATCTGCACGGGCACAAAGCATCCTGTCACCGGGTCGCAGTAGAATCCCGAGCTGGGAGACGGGAACACAACAGTAGGCATTCTGAAAGGGACCGAACACAGACCCATGATGAACAGCGAGCGGGAAAAGGGAACACGAGCGCACTCGCTCGGCGACTCGCTCAACTGAGCAGGAATTCCCTTGGCCTCTTCTTTTATATGATAAGATGTACTCACGTCATCGTCAGCTCCCTTCCCGGGGGTTGCTATGACAACACCACGGGAAGTTGCGAACAAATGCGCGGAAAAGACAGTGTTCGCCCAACTTTTTAGTTTTACTCGCGTCGAAACCCTTTAAGCCCTAAAAGTGCAGTTAAAATTTTTTGCGTTTTATCCCCTCAGTCCGTTATAAATGCAGTTTTACGAGTGAATTTAGCGCATAAGCTCTTTCATTGAATGCGCAGGAAGCAAGTCAGTCTGTCATCTGTTCTTTTCAAATTGAACAAACAGGAAAGGACAATAATCAGCTGATTGTGTCTCGATGCATTATCTGCAGCTGTACCATTTGCCTATTCGACTAAATAACTTTAACGTACGTTACATATTTTTTTTCTCGAAAAAACAGTAACTGAATATTCTCCATTTCCTGTACGTGTATTTTTGCCTTGAGCGAAGCTTTTTTTTTACTTTGAAGCTTTGCGTCACTGACTCTGATAAGGGTCGTTTGTGCGTTTTGTAGAAAATACGCTCGTTTGCTAATTGGTCGTAGCGACAAGTTTTGTATTCCCTACATTGCCTACATTAATCGTCCAGGTGTGGATGAGGCGGGGGCGAGGCACGTGTATTGTTCTAATCCTTACTTTAAGGGAGTTGTCAAGGACAAATAAGGTCTGCGTACTTTATGACCTCACGGTTAGCGATATGAATAGGAAAATAAAAATGGTATAATTCACAAATATGTTTTCTGTTTCTATAAACTGCCAGAGGATGAATAAGGGACAGCAAGTTTGTTGACACTCACTTTAGTTGTCTTTGTGCGATGCTCGTCATCGGTGACGTGGTTGATCACCTTAAAATCGATGCTTTCTTCCTCAGAGCCAACTTTAGTGCGGTGTTGACTGATTGAAAATAAACTAACTAATAAACTGACGCGAACGATCTATTTCTAGATAAGCTGCAGCGTCTTCTGAATAGGAGTGTGTCATACGAGATAGAGGAAAAGAGTGTGACAAATGCGTTTGACGTCATTAGCATCCAAGGTGACTTAACGGATGAAACCGAAGTGTATTCGTGATGTCGGGGGAACACGATCTTTTTCGTTCGATGTTTCGATAATACCATCGAGTTTGACGTCATCACACGAGTGTCAACAGGCTTTCTGTTGCGTCATAGCTGTCAGTATACATCCTGCGTTGGCGATGACAGTGAATCTTGGGAGTTAATTTCTCCAAATTGAAATGCCAAGGACTGTTTTTCGTGGTAAAAAAAAAACCGAATCGTCGTGACGTTGATCCTACACTCGAGTGTAAACAGAAACAGTGACAGTGCAGCTGGTTCTACAGAGTAAGAAGTGCTTTTTATCTTTCCAACCATAAATATCGTAATATTCTAGATAAATTCCCGTTATTCTTTCGGTGCGGTTATACTCGGTAGATAAACCGCAGAAAGGATGTTTAGCAATCCGTGTGTTTTTCCGAACAATACAAATTGAAAAAGGAAAAAAATGTGACAGTTTTCCGGTACATTTTTATACCGATAGTTTTTGTTTACCCGGACGAGCAATATCTTTACATTGATACCGTATTGTACCTAGAATTTTTATCTGGTTTACCTGATAGAAGCCAAGGACTGCGTTGTTGCTAAGGACGCGGTACCGTGTTGCATGGTGAATAGACGCCGAAGGCGAGGGCGCTTCGGGCTACAGCAGCTGGAGCTAAAACTCGCGGCCACCTGCCCCACTCTCGCGCTCAACCAACAATGCGAACGGCGAGAAACGCGGGTCTTTTGTGCGTGCGCCATCCCCCATGCAACTCCACCTGCCAGGGTAGACCCACTGTTACTCTCTGGGGGTAGGGGATTTACGCTCGCCCTCATCGTATTCACACACTCCCCAAATACCCTTGTATAACTGGAAAGTGATGGAGTCAACTTTTTAGGAAGATGAGTCGGTTTTGTAGGAAGGTGCGCGATAGTCATGAGAATCTTTGTAAAAAGAAAATGCAAATTATTACTGTACGTTGTACGCTTTTTTTTTTTTTTTTGGAATTTTGAAACATTCAATGCACTTATTTTTTTTGGGCGTTGATGTTTTGCATTAGTCTATTGTTTATTTATTCCGTCGTGAGTTCGTTGAATGAGTAGTAAGAAGGTTTTTTAATTCGGATATCCTCATCGTATCAGATGAATCAGCCGCTTAGAAGAATCTTAATCTTTGCTTTTGAAATTTATTCCATTCTACCTTTGAACAAGGCCACTAAGGGAAAAGATTACTTTTTTCGTTTATAATCTACAATGAAAGTATAGTAATGGGAGCGTTCGTCTAGAGATAGACAGGTGAGCAATTACTCAGGTATGCGAGCCGTAGGCTCGTTCGCGAAGTTCGCCAATTTCAAAGGCTAGTTTACCTCGTGCTAGGATGTTACTCGCGAAGGGGGAATTGAAAAGAACAAAATTAAATCTCGATTTAAAAAAAGAGGCACGGTTCTGAGGTAGGAGGAGGGATAGGCAGCGGAAGTACGTTTGCCTGTTGGGCACGAATACCACAGTGAAAAGCCTATTTGGAGTGGCGGGCATCCTTCATTGGTTAAGCCACGAGGAGAATCCATTGAAATTCCTGCTCGCAAAAAGAAGCGAGTTGTGAGCAAACAAACAAGTCTCGAGCTCTTTGCTTTGAATCGTCTCCCTCCAAGGTCACCGTGTATCTGCAATGTGGGTTTAACCCCGTGTGACACGATTTGTCTCATTTTTAGACAAGATTTTTTTTTCTACCTTTTCTTGGGAAAAAATTTTCTTTCTCGCGAAAACGGAAAAAGCGGAATATTATACAGTAGTTATCAATCACTTTTATGACGTTCGTTCGACACGTACTTTTTTATGAGTTTTGAGATTGAGTTAAAATTTTTTCCGTGCCACTGCACTTCGTCATCAAAGAGTTAAGAAGTAATCTATTCCTTCCACCCGGATGTAGCCAAAGACCTTCAATAATTTGTTCGGTAGTGTCTCCGGGGCAACGTGGCATGCTCTTGCCACGAGCCACATCACCCCTCGCGTGATCTGATGTCTGCGGACTGTGTCGCTCGTCTTTCCCCCTCCCTGAAAATTTTTTCGCGTTCCCCTCCACCTCTTTTTCGCCTTCTACTCCTCATCCCGGAAGTATGACCCTGCGAGCAAAATAGAAATGCTGCGTGAACAAAGTTCTGCTCTCGTGATAATCCCGGGTGCATGCAAACTTGGATCGGGTTCGTTAGCGCAACGATTTTTTATCTAAATCTAAATTATCAAAGCGCATTTTTGTCCTTCTACGGTTTACTTTTTTTGTGCATCGATAAAATATTTTTATACGAGTAATGGGGTGCACTTAGTTGAGGTGAGATGTTGGAGATGAAGTTTCCTCCATTAATCTCTTCTCCTCCCCTTTTTCCTCTCTCTCTCTCTCTCCCCTTTTTTCACGTTCCCCCAAGTTCGCTTGGTGGGGGTTGACATTGAATCAATGGTGTGACAATGGCAGCCGTGCATTTGAACCGGTCTTTTTGTTGGAGCTGATCTTTGTGTTGGTGTCACGACCACTTCCGTTCTGGTTTATTTCTTTCCCGTTTGGGACTTGGCCTAATGGAGGATGTGGGAAAGACGCTCTCTCACTCCCTGAGCTGTTGTAAATGTGCCACTTTTTTTTAAAGTCGATTTGAGTCACAAAAGTTTTCTTACCGCGCGTGATTGGAAATATATATATTTATTTTACAACTAAGTAGAAAATAGTTTAGAAAAAAAAAGTTTGTTTGCTCAGCTCGACGTGTTTTGAACGCTAAGACAGTAACGCCCTCTATCGATGCAAATGGAAATGTTTTGTTTATGTCTATTGAGGTGCTAAAATTGTTCGTTGCTGCGGCCGATGACGTCAACTCACCTTTTTGAGTTGCTGTTTAATCGATGACTGCAACTTTGGAAAACGATTGGCCAATTTCTACTAACAGTGCTTAGCGCGTTACGCAGAGAAAATAAAATAAACCACTCACTGTCGGCATCTGGCGGAGAATTGTAGCAACTGGTGACGATTTTTATTTTCGCAATACAGCAAAATGATTGGATATAATTGCGTCGTTCCACGCAAACGGCTATAGATACAACCGTTTTAATAAGTAATAGATAAATGTAATTGGTTTAAATATAACCTGAAATTGTATTTTTGAATGGCAATTTTGAGAACTGAGCGTCGATTTTAAAACTGACCCCCGATTTCGGGAATCGCTTGCCTGCGTAGCACTGCATTATTTTTTGTTTGGTTTTTAATTTCCAAAATCCAATTAGAAGAAGCTTTTTTTGCGAGCGCAGTAATTGCACTAACGTTAGCCAGGGGGGTTAGGAAACCTGCGTACTGAATCCACGGCTTTGACGCCAATTGCCGAAATGCTGTCGTCATCAATAACGGAGTCAGACGCACGCGTTTTTGGAAAACGTTTTTGTTTGGGTAATTTGTTTGCCTTTTTGGTGTTCTTCAAAGGGCAAATGCGCCTTCTCATGAATAATGAAACAGAAAATTGAATAGGGGGGACAATTTTTTTGCTGTTACTTATTTCTGTTGCGTGCTGTTAACACAACAAACGAGCAACAAAGTTTACTCGTGGCCATCGAATTTCCATTCGTCATGAGATGACGTGCGTCATAATTGCGTCATGAGGCGGAGTTCGTACGTAGAACGCACGTTTTTCGGACGTCAGAAGAGAAGCGGCGGTGTTGAAGTGCCGCAGGCCGCGGCTTGAATTTACGTTGACAGCTATCGATCGTGCGTGTGCCCCTCTCTTTGCTTTTGCTCGTTTCTAAATTTGCTGTGTTTCGCCCTCTTTGCTCACTCCCAAAATATAATCACTCATGCGCACGCGAATTGTTTTGGCAACTAAACAGTTATTTACAGATTCCGTAATTATTTTGAAAATTTTCTTGTTTTTCAATTTTATTTTCAAATTGATACTGATGCAAGATTAAATCGTCTCCTGTTTTTGTTTTCTTTTCTCGCTCTTTCTCAATGATTTACAATTGAAACCAGACTCGAACCGTGGACACATGACATTTAATCAAGGACGGCAAACTGTTGCCGACGTGCACCTACACCAACTCCACACATACACACACACGAGCGACATTTATTTAGAGCACCATCTTACATCAAAGTTTTTATTTTTGAGTCAAATTTTGGGTGGCGTGTGCCAGTTGTGACGCAGATGCAAATGTGCAACGGAGAAGCCACTCTTTTTCTTTCAAGATTTCGGATTTATTTTTAAAAATTTCCGCAGTTTTATAATTATCCACTAGACTAAAAAAAAAAAAATTGATGCAAATTATATTTAGTAAAAGTTCTCTCCTCGACGTTTCGAAAACAAAGTGGTCGTGCTTTTTTCTCTTCCTTTTTTAAATTTTTATTTTATCTCCAAGGAGATGGAAACAGTATTTTAATTTGATTAATTTTCTCTCTTTTCAGCAATAGGATGTAGACTAAGGTAATGCAGGACGGTGTTGTGCGCGTTTACTCTGCGAATGACGCAAGTTGTGTTGGACCCACGTCGGAATCGATTCTTTGCCCGGCTGCAGCGCCCCTCGCGCCGGAGAGCAAACCAACATTTGTCGGCCAACCTTGGAAGGCGGAGCCATGCGACATCTCCGAGTCCGATCAAAGGCCACTTTCGTTCGTTAACGATAGCAGAACGCATTGCAGCGTCGAGGAAAAATCTTCGACTAAAATTCCACGAGTGAAGCCGTTTGAAATTAATTTCCTTCTGCCTTGCACAATTTTTTAACACGGTAGGTGATGTCAAGTAATGCACACAATCGCAAAAATATTTCGTAATTTTTGATTTTACATATTTTTTTTTTTTTTTAAATATTTATTACAGGTCAGAGATATATTTACGAATTATTACCGTGCTGAGCAATAATTATCGACGAGTGATGCAAAGATAGAGCGAGATTGCCTTTTGTTCTTTTTTTTTATTCCTTTTATTTTTGTTTTGGCCCTGGATGGAGGCTAGCGCTCTGCGCATGCGTCGACAATTAAAGGAAGATGGCGGCTGAGACGTCTAAGACGGGGCGATCTGGCGGTAGCGAACGTCGCGTCACCGTGGGTTATTACGAATTAGGAGGAACCATAGGCAAAGGAAATTTTGCCGTAGTAAAGTTAGCCACGCATATCATCACCAGAACCAAGGTAAGCCGAGCTTAAATCGGTAAAAAATGAATGCGAGTGAGTATGAACAATTCGAGCTTCGTGTTGTAGCCACCCATGTGACTAGCGTTGCTTTATCGGGTCTTATGGCTAGAGATCGAAGTAATTTTGCACCACATCCAATAGTTGTTGATTTTATCGTAGTCAATTTTAGAATATATTGATTTAAAACCGAAACCGAGTATCCGAGCAATATTGGTCGTGATGCATAAAAAAGAAACCAAGTGGGTCTTGTTCGGTTATCAAATTGGTAACGCAGTAAACAAAACAAATCGAACGACAAATCTCAATTTTCGTCTGATTACACACTAATAAACTGTAAGCAGTTATGACACGCAACTAGGTATACATTTTTTAACACGTGGTTAGTTTACTAAGCGAGTTTTTACTCGTCCTTATTAATGGTAGTGAGGAAATTATTTGAATAGTATATTTCATAACGTTGAGCGTGTGCGATGAGTAATTAACCTACTATTGCCTCTTCGTTTTACGGTAACATTGGAAGGTGATTAAGAGTGAATAAAGTGTTATTTAAACGGTAAACAGGAAGGGTGTTAAAAAGCAACACGTAAATATCAAGTCAAGGTCCTTTGAAAAAAATTACGACTTACTCAAAAAAAAAAAAATAAGTTGGGAAAAGGAAAACAAAAAGCAACAACGTAAAATATTAATGCGTTTACTTAGGATAAGTTATGTTGGGAGTTGATAATCTGTCGAATGAATGCACGCATGAAAATTTGTTGTATTTTAAATTTGGTAACTGGTCATGAATATGAATAAGGTGTGTTGTCGATTACCGCTGCTATTTATACAAACAGTCATAGTACAGTATAACGTTTCATTTGACAAAAATATTCTACTAAATTTATTATTATTTAATAACTTTAATACAATTTAACACTTTTTTTCCCGTTCGCCCCTGAATGGTGCAAAATTGCGATACTAACGGAAGTTTGAGTAAAACTCGTGGTGGCTGGTTAGTAGTAACAAGTTGTGTAATAAATAATTCTCAGTTTCTCTTATTATTTTACGCCGTTTAGACACGTGGTGAAGTGTAATGACTTGTCAAGTCTCCAAAACAAATTTTAACTTAATTTCCCATGACAGGAACGATTCCAATTAAAATTTCTACATGTTCATTGTTTTTCTCCATTTTTTTTCTATAGTTCTGTTTTTGTTTTTAGGTTTTTTCTCTCTCTCTCTCTCACTCTCTCTCGTTCTAATGATTCACTCGTACTTCCACGCAGAACAAAAACAAAAAATTTTTTTCCTCCTTTTTTTTTCTTCTTGTTGTTGTCTTTTATGTTGCTGCGAAAGAATTTATTTTTTTAGGTGAAGATTTTATTTACTCTTTCAATTATCAGTATCATCAGCTGCGGTAGGAAAATATGGGCCAGCTTATCTTAATATGTATTCCAAAGATGATTGCATTATGAAATAGGGATCTTAAGATGGTATATTAAATCGAAGAATGTGGAATATATACAAAGTTGCGAGCGGTTTTGAACGTTATGCGAGCGGAAACGTGTTGCATATATTGTCGGTAATGATTACGATCAAGGAGCATTGAATCTAGGGTAAATAATAAAAATTCGAGTTCTTAATGTCCGCCGTAGTTGAATAATTTTTTTCTCCCAAATATGCAAATGGAGGAAATTGGTTCACGTATCGCAGTTGTAACTGAACCTGCGCGACCCCAGTTTGAAAAGGGAAAAATAGGGCAGTAGATATTAAAAAAATAAACAACGCGGCTATCAGTCAAATTATTTGATTTTAAAATGACATTGGACGTGGTTTGGTTTGTTTTTAAGTGCGGAAAAGAACCGCCATTTTTGACATAAAAACCCGTGGCAGTATTTTAATATTCCCTAAAAGTGAATACGTCACAGTCTAGACGAATACGATTTAGAGAATTCAAATTCGTTTAGGAATGCAAAGAGAGGGAGAAGTGGCAAAGGTTGGTTGTTCTTTGCAAAATGTTGTTAGTTGCTTGTTAACACGTGCAAACCTGGTGACGGAAGTTTGAAGAGTGATAAACTTAAACTTCGATGAGTAGACCGCGAGTTTAACGGTGACACAGTTTTGATTAAAAAATTTAAAAAATTTAAAAAATTACTCGTATTTGAGACACCAAAAATAATCTTGAAATGCTGCCGTTAGATAAAAGCGAGTTTCGTTGAAATGTATTCTTTTCCTTTTTTGTCGCTCAGCTGTTTAAAAATGAATCAACCCACGAGTGTAGTACGATAACACGCATACCATAATTTGACTTTACGTTCACATGAATTACAACGAGTCGGATTAGTAATTGGAAACGGGAGGAAATTTTCAGTGAAAATGGCTATCTTCGAGGTGTGTGTGTGTGTGGGTTGTAGTTCGTGAATGAGACCAATCGGAAATTGGTCGTGTTACACTTCTCACTCGTTATTTCAATATGATGAGTGGTGAAAGAAATGAGAGATTTTTTTCTCGTTCTTCCTTTTGCTTTTTTTTTTATTTTTATTGGTGTAGTTGTATATCCGGTGCAACTGCTTTATCGCGAGGAAAAAATTGCGAGTGATGTTATCATAATCAGAAACTTTTCGAAAACAGCTGTGGAGAGCAATTTTCTTCTTCCTATTTTCTGTATTAATCACTGAATACGGTATTCGAGGAGAACAGTTCACTTTTTAAGGTGTAAATTTTATCGTAGATATTTTTT